>CADDXX010000999.1:59552-75952 GCA_902810485.1 Alauda arvensis | reverse complement strand
TCTCCCACCATCCCACATCCCCAGCCATCTCACCCCCACCGTGCCCTCCCAGGTCAGGCACACACTGCACCATCCCCTGCTCTCCAGCTGCCTTTTTGTCCCCCACGCCCTTTGCCAAGGGAGTGGCTSTTGGCACAGGCTTCCCTCACGCCCTGCTCACACCTCCTTAGAGTACCTGTCACGAACTTTTACCTTGATCAGGCCTTTCATCAGCAGGTAAATGCCCTTTGTGACACAAAACTGTTTGACAGCCCACAGCACTTTGTGAGGATCGCTCCATCTCAAGCACAGACATATAGTAATGAAATGTAAAAAAACATTTTCCAGTCTGTACTTGAACTGAAAAAAAAACAGAAGGTTTTAGTACCTCAAAATCATCAGCAGCTTTGTCACAACTTCAGCAGAGGTAGGATCAAGCCCTTGGATGGATGCCAGCAAGAAAACAATTCTTCAGTTACCAAACCTATCGGGTTTTGTAATTTCAAAATTACAGCTTCTACTTTRAAGAGGCCACAGTCATGCATTAAGTTGATAAATCACACCAGGATAAGCCCACACAGTAAGAGCAAGTTACACCACATGAGAACGTGGCGCTTGGGGATTTTTTTTTCTTCTTCCTTTATGTAGCAATTTGTTTCTGGTGAACCAGGGAGCTGTAAATAACTGAYGGTCAGTAAACAAACTTGAAAAAGAGGAAGCAGTTGCTAGATGTGGGAAAATACCAATGGCCATGTTACACCACTCTTGAAAGCACAGGGTTTGGAGGCAAAATTTCTCTTTAGTCCTTCATTGCAGAGGCCAGTGAGCAAGGAATTCAGGCAACAAGACACAAAACTCTGTGGGGTTCGTGATATCTCAGAGCCTCAGATGTCCTCAGCGTGCTGAAAGGGATTCTCACAGTGGAAAGGGACACCAGAACATGACACCAGGCAGGAGTTCAGCTTTAGGGAGGCAAAGCATTGCCCTAAAAGCTGAAGTGAAAAACCATCCCAGGAGAGCTGCTCAGCCACAGGAGCTCTGCCAACCCCCACCCACTGACCGAGGGAGCTCTTGGGATGGATTTCTCCAAATCCACCGGGGTGAAAGTGAGGAATCCCCACTGCAGCCAGGACAATCGATGTTGGCTGCTCGAAAAGAAACCCTTCAAGTGGCAGCTTGTTCTTCCCACAGCTCAGCAGCTTCCCTGCCGTCGGCCAACATTTTGTAAGAGGCCTGAACTCTGCAACACGAGGAGCTTTATCCCTGCTAATTGGTGGAGATAAGACTGCTAAGCAGCTGAGCCTGGCCTATTTATAAAAGGGCTGCAGTTTAAAAGAGCAGCTCTGAGCTGGGCAGGGCCAGCAGCGACCTTGGGAGCTCTGCTGGGGTGTTGGGATGAGTGTCCCGGGCTGTGCCAGCTCTTCCCTCCACGGGCTGCAGTGATAGGAGGAACTGGAGAGTTTTAGGTCCCTTTTGAGAGGAATGAGAGAGTTGTCTGTACAAACAAGCAGTGGGGCTGCTGCTGGATAAAACCAGCAYTGAGAGAGAAAAGAAACAATTCCACTGGTTGATGGATGGAAACAAAGATGTTTGCCATAGGTTTGCTGAGAAATGGAATTGGATATTGAAAGATGAAAGGAACAATGGGGAAAACCCATAAATCCCATAAGAATTAAAAATTAAAACAGGAGCTATACATTAAAGAAGAATCTTTAGGTATGAGGCATTCCAGGAAGTCTGCACCTCTCAAGTACCTCAGCCAGTGGGGAAAGAGAGAGGGAAATGTGGCTGGGAAATTGGGATAAAAAGGAGGCTGCATCCTCCAAAAACTGGAGAGACCCCAGGGGAAATGGCCCATGGSCTCTGCCTTTATTGGAATAAAGTAAAAGGAYTCCTCTGKYTCCTTYTTGGACATAAACCTCTGGAGTTTGTGGATTCATTTTCCTGACACTTTTAAACCTCTCCTCCCTGACACCATGAGCAGAACACAGCTCAGCACTGGAGCTTAGAGTGGTTCCTTTCTCCCAGGGAAGAAAATGAAGAGAAATGTCAGGAACCTGAGAAATGAGCATAAAAACATTCTGATTTTTTTTTTCCTACTGGGGCTCTCAATTCCTAGAAATAACAACAAAAAAGGTAATTTCACTAAAATGCTGTTGTTTGACAACTTGCACAGATGTGTCTGATCCAGAAGCTCTGCTCAGCCTCCACCTACAGCCCAAAGCTCCTTCCAGCAGCAGGCATTTCCAGGGAGCAGGAAGCAATTAGCAAATTGTCTCTATTAACGTCTAGCAGGGTTTAGGAACATAGTCCTTACCTCTCAACCTTCATTTCAAACAGCCTCTGGTGACTCAGAATTCCTGAGGGATCACGAGAAGTAAAAAGGCACAACAGAGCCTAAATCCTGATGGAGATGGTGGCACGTGAACGTGACAAATAAACGATTTCTCAATGCTCACACACTGACACAAAAACAGGGAAATGCTWTTCATTGTTCAGGCTGTTTACCAACACCTCCAATCGTTATGTGAACGTCACTGTCCTAATTTTGAGGCTGTACTGCATTAATTGACTTGCATAAGGGTTAATAAAYGTGAGATGTTGGCCTGACACCCAAACTCCATCCCCGGATCGTCTCTGACAGTGTCAGGGCAGGACTGAGAGCTGCTGGCAGCCAGGAAAGGAAATTTAGGGGAGAGATTTTGAAGAAATCTATCATGAATATCAAAATATGCAGCCAGGAAATGAAAGTTAGGGGAGAGAATTGGAGAGATTTTGAAAAAATCTAAGAGGAAGAGGAATATCAAAATATGCAGGCAGCACTTACCTCCTGTCTCAAAGCAGGATGTGGAGGAGAGAGAGATTTGAGATTCAGCTCGGGGTGTTTGGGAGGTGCTCTGTGCCTCCCYGAGGGACCAATGGAGTGTGCTTTTCTGCCTTTAAAACAGATAAMAACAATCACTTTCCTCTTTATCAATCTTGTCAAGATTGTAATCTCCCTGGCACAGGAAATGCGTCGTTGCACGCACCCCAGAAGCGTTCAGAAGTGGAKGGGCTTCCACTTGTAAATAAAAATMACTTTAAAAGCTGCTCYRCTTATCACACCATTTCACTGCTCCCAGGAAAACTGGTGATTCTTTTGGGGAAGGACCTCGGTTCACAGCAGACCTCGGTTCTTTTTAGGAAAGCAGCTTGATGAACTGGGAAATTTAAAAGCTTCTGGTTGCTTCAKTTTCCCAGGTGTTCCTGCAGCACTGGATTTTAAACCAAGTTACCAGMGAGATGTGCAGCCCAGAGSRATGAATTCTGTTTTCTGTGGGATCYCTCTGAAGCCAAACACMMCTTAAACCTTCACTGGGCTAAACTCTCACACTGRCTAAGTCAATATTGTCTGTAATTCTGAGTGGAGAGGCTGAAGGGAACTGTGGGGGAAAACCTCTTGGTTTTCTACAAAATGCCTTTGCTTTGGGGAGGTCTGGGAACTGCTTCCTGCCCACAAGCCAGCAGTGCTTCCAGCTTTTGTGGCAGGAATACAGGAGAGATGAGGGAATTCCTCAYAGGCAGGAATACAGGAGAGGTGTCARAATTCCAGCTTTTATRGCAGGAATASAGGAGAGMTGWSRGAATTCCTCACAGGCAGGAATACAGGAGARRTGWMRGAATTCCTCAGAGAACTTCAGCTCTGAGTATTTCAAGGAAAAGGCCTTACTCCTATCACCAGAACACACCCCAACRCCATCCCAAACTGCCCAAAGATACTGGAATTGCCACTCCAGCCACCAGTTGGCCCTTGATAATGGGGGGACTGGTTGTTCTGGGGCCTTTCCTTGCCCAAATTCACCCCCAAGTCGAGTGGGTGAGATAAACACCCTGCTGTAAGGAGGGAGGAAGTTGGCTCACCAGCTTTCATAAGTGCCCCAGGCTTTGCAAACAGCAAAGGAGTGACAGCAAGAGGGAGATGGTTCCTCTGCACTGGATTCCTCTCTGTTATCGTGTGTGAGCAGGCACTGGCAGCTGTGGAAATAGCAACAGGCTCAACAGGTGACAGGAGGAGTAAAAAGGCCAAAGCCCCGGTTTTGTGAGTGCCAAGGGAAAGGATTATCACTGCAGGCTCTGCTCAGGTGTGAAATACCATGTCCTYGTTCCAGAGGGAATAAAGGCAGTGGGGGGATCATTCTTTTTTTCCTCAGCCTCATCCCAGAGCAGCTGGCTCAGGAGGTACCAGAACCCTTTGGAGCACAGCACATCCATCCTGCAGGGCTGCTGATCCTTGTTAGCCCCAGGAGTCAGCRCCGATTTCTGCTCTCAGAGCCTCCAGGGAGCCAATTTGCAGCTTGGCCATTACCAAGAATGTCCTGGCAGCAGGAAGGCTCTGCAGTTTGGAGCTCAAGAGCTTTGTTGTCCCCAATCAGCAAAGCCCCTGCCATCACCTCACGGTGTGGCTCGGCTCCCTGGCAGTCGTTGGCTYATCAAACACTCCACCCTTGTCATAAACACTGCTTAAACCCCCCACAAAACAGGCCAGGGATTACAARAGCTGCTCATCCTCTTGGAATTGAGGCTCTTTATTCCTTCGACCTTCAGGCTTGTGCTGCCCTGGGAGTTATTTGATAGCTCAAGAGAGAATTCTGACCAGTGACTTGGTATTACCAGGACATTTCTTTATTTTTCTTTTTAAATTTTAGTTTTCTTGTCAAGAAAACCTGAAATCTTGATGGAAGATTTTAAAAAGTGCCTGAATCCAGTTTAGGGATGAGGATCAGAGGAAGCTTTTCACCAAGAGRAGAGTCAAACTAAGGCCAGTGCCAACACAACGTGGGCTTGAAGAGACAGAATTAATGCTTGGAAAAAGTCTCTGCTAAGGGAAAAATTAATTCTGAAAACAGAAACATCAAAACAGTGGATACAATCAGAACAACACAAATGCAGAGGAAATMAGTTTGGAGTCCAGAAGCTTCAGCACAAGGTAGGATTCATTCTGAATATGAGCCTTGCACCACACTCTTGTGACTGTCAAAAACAGAAATGAAAAGAGACTGGGCTCTGCCAACTTCTGCTTCATTTGCATCAGAATTCTCTATAGCCCAGCATTATTAACTTCTTCTTTTCATGAATTCATCTCCCTTGTATTTTGCAGATGCTCAGATCACRGATGCATTTGAAAACCTCCCCATTCACCTCCTTTGTTCTAATTCTCAGAAAGGTGATGCAGATATCCTCTGCCTCTGCACAAAAGGAAATATACCTCCACAACACCCCATATTAAAAGAACATCCTGCACTGGAGTTAAATGATCTTTTTTTCTTCGTGGAAAAGAGCAGGGTAATTTTTCAGATGAAAGAATGACACACTCAGGAGCYCTGCACCTGCATTTACAATGGCCTGGGTGAAATTACTGGTCCTGCTGCCTCAGACAGAAGGCTGAGGGTAAACTGTGGCCCCCAGTGAAGCCTCTCTTCTCCCCAAAAGATTTTATTAGAAAAAGTGCCAGAAAGAAAAGCACCAGCCTGTTCTGGTAGGCCTGGTTTGTTCTCATGGTTACTAACTACACTCTGACACCCATTTACCTTCCCTCTCCATTCACAGATGATGTTCCTAATTCTGGGGCCAGGCAGATATTTTTAAAAACTGCAAAAAAACACCCAAGTATCATCCAAAATAACACCTTTKCACGTTGTCCTCTCTCAGCAGACCTGCCTCCACCTCATTCCCCTTCCTGAACMACCTCTCCCTTAAAAACTCTGCTTTTTCTGAACCCAGCAGATACCTTGAATTCCCTGCAATTTCCAGTTTCTCCCTGTCCTGCTGGAGAACAAACTTTCCATCACTCCCAGTGCTGGCAGTCAGATCRCCAGGCTGATCCTGAATCCTGCTTGCCCTTCCTGTTTTGTCCCTGAGCATCCTGTTGTGACAGAAAACGCTCAGCAACCGGGTCAGCAACGTCCCGTTTGTAAATCCGCGGCTGAGCAAGTCCCAGCCACATAAAACAGAGCCCTGAGGAGGTCCCACATTCCTGAGGCTGCGGTTCATCCCAGCTCAGTCACCCCTCGGGGCTGGGCAGGGATGCTCAAACCCTGGCGCACTCAGGGGCTGGGACAGAAGGGGCAGATGCTGCTCCATCCCAGCCCTGAACCCTGCACAAACTCACCCAGAGCTGGGCAAATCCAGGAGCTGGATTTGAGCTGAGCTCGTTCTGTGTTTCTGTGAGATCCTGGAAAGCAGCAGGAGCTGCTGAAAGAACGGCAGCACTGCCCTCTGCTGCTTCTGCATCAGGCACATGCAGAATTCTATCTGAAAAATATCCTGAGCCAGGGCTTTAATTAAACTCATCAGAGCAATGACAGAGTTGTCTGTACAAACAAGAACCGGGGCTGCTGCTGGATAAAACCAGCACTGAGAGAGAAAAGAAACAATTCCACTGATCGATGGATGGAAAAGAAGATTTTTGCCTTTACAAACTGTAGGTTTGCTGAGAAATGAAATTGGATATTGAAAGGTGAAAGGAATAATGGGGAAAACCCATCAATTCCATGAGGATTAAAAATTTAAAAAGGGAGGGGGGGGGTTATAGGTTAAGGGGAATCTTTAGGTATGAGGCATTGCAGGAAGTCTGCACCTCTCAAGTGCCTCAGCCAATGGGGAAAGAGAGAGGGAAATGTGGCTGGGAAATTGGGATAAAAAGGAGGCTGCATCCTCCAAAAACTGGAGAGACCCCAGGGGAAATGGCCCATGGCCTCTGCCTTTATTGVAATAAAGTAAAAGGACTCCTCTGGCTCCTTCTTGGACATGAACCTCTGGCGTTTGTGCATTCATTTTCCTGACACTCAGAAGGTTTTAATCAAGCTCAGAAGGTTGCAAACACCAAAGATGAACTTTTCCCCTGAGCTCTGCTCCCASCACCTCTGGGAGAGCACAGCCAGCTCAGCTCAGGTTTGTCTTTCCCAGGCAATTCCCTGCAGGTCATTTCTAGATCTGTTTGGAACACACAAAAAAAATGGGGTTTTGGCTGTAAAGACTGATTACTACAGAAGAAATAATTCCTCCTCATCAGACTTCACCTCTATAAATGAGTGCAGCAAATTCACATTTCACCCCAGGAGTGCCAGAAGGATGTGGCAGGAGGTGCTTTGCAGGCTGTACAGAAATATTGTGTGTAACTCTCCCCTGACAGGAGCAGCTGCCCATCCCCAAACCACAGAAATACAACGTGCTCTGGGGGGCATCTTTGCTAAATAATCTCTTTTATCTTTGCTAAATAATTTCTTGGGGAAATTCTGCTGTTTGCTCACTGTTTTCCATCCAAGTGGCCTCTCAGCACGTGCTTTAAGCTACTCCACACCCCACAAACCCACTGGGACCAGTGCCATATATTCCATATATTCCATATATTCCTATATTATATATATTTATATATTCATATTTTCCCGGCCTATATTTTTCCAGCCTATATTTTGGTGTCTCATTTGCCCTTAGACGTCGGGAAAGACCCTCGCATTTGCCCCGTGGATCACTGGGACCAGTTCCCCGGCCGAACTGGGCGCCAGCACCAGGTGGCAGCAGAAGCCGCATCCCCGGTTTGCTCTCACGGACGCGTTTTCCAGAAAATAAAGAGAATTTTGTCCCATTATCCAGCACCACGGCGCTGGATTTGGTGTCGTTTTCACGCTCCTCATGGGAAGATACCGTGCTAAAGGACTCAAACACAGCAGTTATTGATCAATTATCGATGAGCAGCATCTGTTCTGTGTCAATAAAAACGTCCCAGCACGGGGCAAAACCCACAGCCCCAAAGCTTCTGATGAACTTTAGGGTCTTGTTCCCCACACCTCATATTTGTTTCCTTCTGTAAAATCAGGAAATTCAAGCACATTCTGTCACTGAACCCAAAATTTCCATGTAAGTGACCAAAAATCAAATTATTTTGATATAATGAAGCTGATTGTTAATAACAGTTATGAGGAGAGGCTGGAAGTCAGCCCCCAGATGTCATAAAAACCTGGGAAAAGCAGAATTTGATGCTCACAGCACCTGACCACTGCAAGGAAAGCWCCTAAATAATTGCTGGGAGTTGGTGCTTAATGCACARGCYCTGCTCAGGATCCCAGCTGGGTCTGAGCCCTCCTGCAAGGGTGGGATACAAATCTACAAATTTACCAACTCAATCCAGCAGCATTYTTCACCACTGGCCCCTGAACAGCTCTGGATTGATGATGGAAATTGCTGCCTTTGTGACATGGAAAAGGGAGGAAAAGGGGGAGAGCTCCAAGGCACTTCCCCATGAGATGCAGTTACCCAATTATGTAATTTTTCAAAGAGCCCAGGTAATTGTTTTATGGTCTGGGTGTCCGGGATGAAATCCTCTCAAGCACCCCCAAAATCCAGCCCTGAGGAGGAGGAACTGCCCAGAAATCCCAGTGCTAAAACTGCCCAGGATGTCCCGTGGAAGCTGGGCCAGACACAACCCCTGGGATATCTCTGTGAGAATAAACTGTCAAATGAAGAATATTTGTGCTCACACCCAGATGTRTCACAGGAATGGGATGAGATCTTTTGGGAGGTTCTGCCTTTTGAGCAAACAGAGGCATTGCTTTATCAAATGGGCACACACCTTTAACAATTACTGGATTTCTTAAAAAAAAACAAAACCAAGAAAATGGTTGAGGTGAAGAGGCTTCTTTGCAAACCASCTCACCCTGCAAAAGCAAATATTGCCAATGCTGCTGCTTCCCATTCAAAATACAAACAGTGAGGCACTAGAAATAGTGCAKAAATGAGTTCAAATGTTCAGAAGCAGCAGGGACAGCAGGGATTTGGAGTTCTTGGCAGAGGTACCCCCAACCTTAACTGCCTGCTTCCCATCCAGAATGCACCAGATTTTAATGGATGGGGCTGGCTCAAGTGCCAAGACCTGACAGGATAATTTGGACTCCAAAGGTGAAAGCAGCTGACACACCACAAAAAACAGGCCCARGAGTTTGGGTTTCTTTTTGTAGTGGATAAAGATCAATTAGCCCTGTTAATTGAAGCTCTACAACTCGACGAGGAGCTTTCACTTTCAGATCAGAGCTGAGGTCAGAGGCTGCCATCTGGTATTTCTGGTTAAGTCAGTCCTGGTGGAYAGAACAGTGACAGGCTTCAAAGAACAGGAATGATCCTTTTGCTTATGAAAGTTTAACCTCCAGCTCTGATAAGCTGTTCCTTGAGGTCTATCTGTAATTGCTCCATTTCCTGCCACCACCACTGATGCTATCACTTGATTGAAATAAGCCTTGGGAGGAGGGAGGGAGATGGAGCAGCTCAAAAGGATMATTTTTAAATCCCAGCATCACTTTTTTAGAGCTGCCACTGACTGACACCAGCCTGGCCAATGAACCTCGTTCATTTTTTTTCTCCTTGCTGAATGTTCCTGGCTCTCTGGATTTCCTGAAGAGCTCACTCAGAGCTCATKCCCTGGGCTGCTCAGTCACCTGGGCCAAGGTTTGCCAAGGTTTCAGAAGGCAGTGGGTTAAAAACACACGTCTGATGCAAGAGGCAGATGAAATATAGAATTGTTCAATTAAGTGATGCAGTCATGCTTGGCAAAGCTCCCAGATCTCTCATTAGTGCAAACTGGTGTCCATCACTCCCAGAGCTGTCACTCCCTGCRTGCTCATTGTTCATTCAAGGCTCAGATCCCCCAGCAGGCAGAGAACAGCAGCTATTTTAGCACTTCAACAGCTCCTGGGCCCTGRAAAAACCTGCAGGGGCCAGAGGGAAGGTGGAACCAGTGCTCTGAAGAGCTCAGTGCCTCACAACTCCTCTCCTCACCTGCTTTTTGTTGCTTTCAGGGCAAAAGGAATTGTTAAATTCTTAAACACAATCAGTGTGAGGCTGAATTTTCAGTGATTCCAGGAGGGGGATGCCCTCAACTCCAGCTAATTCCATCCATTGGGGGTTTTTTTGTTTGTTTGTTTTTTGTTTTGTGGGTTTTTTGTTTGTTTCTTTGGGCTTTTTTTGTTTTTTTTCTCTTGTTGGCAGAAGAGGGGATAAACTTTGGCTTCCCAAGGTGAAGTGAAAGACCCTTAGGTACTAACAGGGAATTCTGAGCACCTTCTGTGTGAAAGAGAAAACAGAGTAACTCAAGAGTTACAAATCCTGAGTAATTGTAAATGTCAGCTTTGTCTCCCATTGGATTTAGCAGCAGCTCCAGGGAGCCARGGATCAGACATGATTATTCCCCATGGGACCTCCTTGCAGTTTTTTGCCTGTAATATCCCAGAAAGTAAGTCACTAAAGCAAAGATAAGGAACTCTGGTGAAAAATCAATGGAAGTGGAGATAAATATATGCAGTTACGTGTGTTCCAGGATGACTCACCCTGCCAGGCACCAGCCAGGGTAGGAAAGGAGCTGCTGCTGCTGCTGCCTACTGCTTCTCACTCAACCCTGATTGTGCAAAAGATTATTCAATATTAGATATTCTATATATCTTAAATATCCTTCAATATTAGATTTCTATACATCTTAAAATATGTTTGCTTCTATAAACGAGGGTTTGGAGTGTATGTGATGGCTCTCTCAGGTGCAGCAGGGGTGTGTGTGACAGCAAAATCCARATTTCCACTGCAGAGGGACCTCCCTGGGTGGGATCAGCACGAGCACCCTGCCAATCAAAGCATCTTCATCAGAGACTCCAGGTCCCCATTCCCACCTAAAGGAGAGGAGGGAGGCTGAAAGGAGCAGGGATTTTCACCAGGGTTGTGACAGAGCATGGCAAAAAGTGTGGGAGGGAGATCAGGAATATTGGGGGAGAGGGGCTGCAGAGGAATCCTTTCTAAGTAAGACTTGGATTTAAGGTTGTCCAGGAGCTCCTGCTCCAGTTAACTCTGGCTCGATTTTAACCTCTCCATCTTCAGCAGCTGAGGTTTTCACATAAAACACTGGGGAAAGAAAAATCCCTCCAAAAACCACCRTCGGGAAAAGCTTTGTTTTGTTTGTAAGGCCTTATGGAAAAATGTGAGCACAGTCAATGGGCCCTGGAGAGCAGGGAGGAGGGGCTGCATGTGCAGGAACACGAGCTGCAGCCCGAGGCAGCCCAGGCTGCTGTGTCACACACGCTCTCCCTGCTCTCACCACCCATTCACGGCCTCTGCACCAGCAGATGGAGCTGCACCGTCTGTGCTGCCACACCACGTCCCTGGGAACTCAGCATTTTCCCATCTTCATCCCTTAACAGACTTCCTTTCTTTCCCCCCCACACCCTTTTAAACAGACTTTCCCCTCCCTCGTCTATTTGCCATTTAAAAATCTGTTACATCGAATCAACTTTTCATTTTGCAGCTCCCCAGACAGTTCCCTCCCGGGGTCAATCCCATCTCCCTGCACTCAGCCACAGCAAATGGCTTATGAATAATTAAAGCAGGAAGATTCTCTTTGTTCTATTTTATGACAAAATTGTCTTGGGTTAAGCCAGGAATTACTTGAATGAGTATTGAGTAGGGCCTGCATTTCTAAAGGGTGAGTTGGGAGCAGCCAGCTCTCTCAACAAAGAGAACTTCATTTTTATTCACATTTCTATGGCTTCTGGTTTTCCCAGCTAAGTGAAATACTGGATAATTTTACCAATGTAGTTACTACCCCTGATTTAAAAATACTCATTGGAGACTCTTTAGGATTGATAGCAGAAGAAAAAGCTGAGCAGTCTCAGAATGATTCAACCTGGCTCTCCTTTCATGAACTCACTTTGAATAGGCCCACATTACCAAAAGGGAACAGCAACTCCTGATCTGGGAGCTCAAAATGGATCAATATTTGAAGCTTTCCTGCTTCCACTGAATTGATTTAACCCCCAGAGTGAGGGCTACAGGAAGAAATTCTTCCCTTTTCTCAGTTACAGACTGAGCAGGCAAAGTGCAGCTCCAACTGTGGCCAGGCCAGGAATGTACCAGTCATGTTCCATCTCCTGCCAGGAGAARGAAATGCAGACTGTCCCAGCAGCATTTCCTGCAGAGAGGCTTTAACCAGGCCACTTCAGGCTGGATCATGAGCCAGGCAGGCCGGGCTGAAAGCCCTGGTTCTCCCAGCCCCAGGGAGGGATGGGGAATTCCCAGTGAGCTCAGGCTCAGAACTCACTGAGCACAGGACAGCACTCAGGAATGTCCAGGAAAAGAAAGAGCAGGAAAAGAAAGAGCAGGAAAAGAGCAGGAAAAGAGCAGGGAAAGAGCAGGAAAAGAGCAGGAAAAGAGCAGGAAAAGAGCAGGGATGTTTGAACTCATCAGGCAAAACAGACCAAAGCAATGATGTTTAAATCAGCAAGGGAAGAGCACATCGTTAATGTTTAAATGAGCACACTGAGGGATGCAGGACAGATGTGTGCTGCCACCTCTGGAAGTGCCAGGGCCAGGGAATGCACCAGGCATCTCCTCCTGCCAGAGGGAAACTCCAATCTGGGGGCTCATTTTCCCCCAACTTCCTCACACAACCCTGGAACAGAACAAATTCAACTCTCCACGTGCTTCAGGAGAATTCCCACATGTTGGGGTGCAGTGTAAAAAGACCAGCTGGTTATTGCTGGATAAAGCAGAGGCAGACTCAGGAATTCCATGGATTTCTGCACCATGCAAAACCAGCCAGCTGCTGCCAGAACTTGTTCATCAGCCACTTCTTTTCTTCTTTCCCCTCCAATCCAAATTCATGGTTCCACCTACRCTAGAAGGTGTTAATCATGAGAGCACACAGGATCCTGCCTTGCTGCAGACCAAGGCACAGAGCTCAGCACGAGTGACAGGTTTTATTATTCTTTATTTACACTGCCACTTCCCAGAAACCAGATGATTCTATTTTTAGCTCCTATAGGGCATGATTCAATCAGTCATTTTAAGTGTGTTTCACAGCTGATTTAAAACACTCCAGGGGACTTCATGGTCAAAAGGCAGAATGCCCAACTCAATTTTTTTTTTTTTTCTTTGCTGGTAGTAGAACTTCAGATCTTTTATTTAATTCATGGAGGAATTAAAGGCCTTGAGGCACACATAAAATGTTAAAGGTCCTAACTCAAGGTCCTGGGATTGAGAAATCTGCTCTCTCTTCCTTCCCTGGAACTCCATGAGAGGATTCCAATTCCACTGTCACAGATTTGTGTTCTCAGGTCATGGAATCTGAACCAGAAATCAGCACCAAAAATTCACCAGCACCTGGGGGAATCTGCTCTTTGGAGCCACATCCCACAACTATCTCCAACTCAGAATCTTTTCAAAACCCACAGGAGGAGCTTGTAGGTGACATAAATCATTTCGATTTGGGTATATCCTAAAATTAAAGGCAATCAAAACTCCAAGTTTTGGCCCAGAYTCAAGAGCTCAGAGCTGCTCCCTTTGCACACCCATTTTCCTCCAGTAGCAGCTCTCTGAATAACCAAACACACAATGACAGGTGTTTAAACCAAATCAAATTTCATATTTAACATGAAAGTAAGAACAGTAAAAGGCAACAGCAACTGTCTGCATTTGAAATCAATGTCAAAGGGCTGCACATCAGCTCCTGACACAAAAAATCACTGCCTTGGCAGAGGTTTTGTTGCCAGCACAGGAAATTTAACACATGGATTAAGGAAGGTAAGACAGATCATGGATTTTATTACAGACAGAGTCACACATGAAACATCCTTTGGAATAAGAACATTCCACATGAGTGGACACCCCASAGCATTTGGAATGGGAAAGCACTAAATGTGAATTCCATTTCCAGCCATGAGCTACTCACCAGTCTGGTGCAGCGCAAACCCCAGTGCTCACTTAGGGAATGTCACCGTTGGATTTTCCACACTCCCAGCTTTTAAAAACCCCTCCACTGAGGCTGAAAAGTCCCATGTTTGGTATGAGACCAAGCCATGGCCTTGGAATTTCTCCTGGTTGATGTGAAATGAGGGGAAATTCATTTTTGTTTAGGTCAGAATAAGAGATGGGACTTTACCCACTAAAAACACAAAACCCTCAAGTCAATCAACACCAAATTGTTGATCCAACTGCTTTTTAACACCCTCATTTGAGGAATCTGCTTCTTTGGGTACAAAATAATATTTTTAAAATTTTTTTAGGTAAAATCCTGCCTGGTGGAGGGAGACTTTGTTCTCACTGAGCATGAAAATGGCTTCTTACCCTGTCAATCTATCAGTGCCACCAGAGCTGCTGTGGCCAGGTCCTCACGTGGCAGGAACACAAAGATGTTCCACTCAATTCTTTCCCTATGAAAGGACACAAAAGTTTTAAAAGAAGTTACTCAGCATTTTGCTTTCATTTCCTACTTCAGGTGCTCCRCTCCTAGAGCACAAAGCATTTTTGTGATGTGCACCTCACAAAACTGGCTCTCTGAGTTTAGAGCTAAGTGCATACTCTGCCCAATAACTGACCATTAACCATTTTAAARCACCAAACCATTTCTCTGGGGACAGCATTCCCTCCTCCTGTGTGKTYATTTCACAACTCAGAAGATGTCCTGCACGYTGAACAATAAGCTGCAAAACAGATCAGTCCAAACTCATGTCAAACTGCTTTATTACATCTTAAATAACATTACATTTTAATATAGTATCTATCTTGCATCCAGCTTTCTTGAAGTACACTGACTTTAAAATTAAATACAAAAGGTGAAGAGGGATACAGGGCGTGGAGAAAGCTCTACAGAGTAGTTTCATGAAAGAGAGTAAGAGGGAACTCATCTTTTATGCCAAATCCAGGCCTAACGCACAATTACAGCACATTTTTGTACAGAATGTTGCAGAAAAAACAAAATGGAGAAAAGCTACTACTGCTGCTAGGAAGGAGCATTTCTGGATACAGTGAGAAGATAGGAAAGTTTAACAGAACAATCTGCTGTCCAAACACTGCTGCTTTTAACATTTTATTTGAAAAGAAAGCCAGGAAAATCTGCTCATTACAAAAATGACTCTGATCAGATGCAAAGGACTCATCCTGCAAGAGGAACTGGCTGTGAGGAACTGATTTATAAAGAAGATGGTCTAGGTTCCCTCCTCCCACACCCCAGAATCTTTTTTGACAGCGATTGTTTGAACAGGCTGTTTCTTTTTTTTTTTTTCTTTTTTTTAAAAAAAAAAAAAAAAAAAAAAAAAAAAGGTGACTTTTATCACGCTACTCCAAAACGTGCATAGCTTTGTACTGGAGTTCTTCATAGATTTATGCACAGAGTAGCAACAAGAAATGAATACAGCAACAATGGTTACAGTTTTTTTTTTTTTAAACAGGTTATTTCTTCAAAGAAAAAACACCTAAGGACTTAGTCCAATATGCACTTTTTAGCATTTCTACAGCATGCGATTTCTAAGAGTAAACCCACCCAAATATGGCAAACAATCAAAAAAGGTTTGTTTTTTTTTTTCTGTTTTAACTTAGAAAGTTCAAGATCATTATTTTCAAAACATTGATTTGTACATCATTTCATACACAAAGAATTGAACTCGATACCCAAGTGTAGGATAGGTCTCTTTTGAAAACAGAGATTCCTGGTTGTTGAGACTTATAGGATAGTGTTAGGATATATAAACTGCCCTTCCAAGTGGACAAACCAAAACAGATTAAAAAAATCAGTGTGGTGAAAAAGAGGGGGGCAGGAGGGACCAAGGATTGCATTTGTAATCCATAAAAGGTGAAAGGATTCTTTGAACAAGCATTCATTACCTTTTACAGCATGTGCTTGGTTACCTTACTGCTTAACATTATCCTATATATGCCAAGTTTTGTGCAACAATTATCTGTGATACTAGAAAATAAAAATAAAAAAAATTAGGGACTAAATTTACAGCGTTAACAACCCCCAGGTGCTCTGGGCTAGGACTCCCTTGTTTTGCTCAATTAAATACAGAAGGAAATGTATTTAAAAAGGAAACTTGAAAAAAATCCTGCTACAAACATGACTTTAAAATTTGCAAGTGTGTGAGATAAAGTCCTTAACTTCAACTTGGAAACTACAGTGAAAGCTAACTGTTTCACAATTATGCTCAAGTTTATTTTCTGGTCATGCTTTTTTTTATGATAGTGTTTCATTTGTTTTTTTTTTTTTTTCAATTCTCAAGACAAAGAAGAAGAAAAAAAAATGGTCCCAAAAGGAATGCACAATTTCATTTTGCTTACAACACAGAAATTCTTCTTGGAAAGGTAATTGTGCTCTTCATTTCAGCAACAGGAGACGGAGAAGATCTTGCCCTTTGAAGTTGGGGAGGAAGTTGGGGGTCCAAGTTAGTATGGTTGGATTGGATATGCTATCATTTGTCATTTCAACCGTTGGGGACTTCTTCCAGTCGTGGGGTCCTCTGCTCTTCTGGCACACAGAAACAGCAGGTGAGTGGCACTGGGACACTGCAAACACGGGGCAAACTCTGCTGTGCCCACCACTGATACAGCCAGGGGTTATCCCTCCCCCTCCCCAAGGA
>CADDXX010000999.1:25490-59167 GCA_902810485.1 Alauda arvensis | reverse complement strand
ACATCCAGGCATTTTCCCCCCTTCCCCAAGGACATTTATTTACTCAAAACCCCACAGAAGTCAAAAATAGGCCACCAGAAAAATGTCAGTGTGTATATTAAAGTAATGGTCATCTAAACCCCACAACTGCCTGGGTTTGCTCCTCACTGATTCCCTAAGCTGAATGATCAGCACCAAGTAACTGCTGGCTCTTTGCACTGCTGGCAAAGAGCATTCTGCACCCCAGAGCTCTCAGAGAGCTGGGCACTCACCTACTTCAGTTCCAGATCTTGAGGAAGCTGTCCCATGACCCTGTTGCCACTGCCATGCCATCATCAGTCACACCTAAGCAGCTGACACGGTTATCATGGCCAGCAAGGACACCTAGAGATGAGAAGTGTGACAAATAAATGGCATKGTTTGGGTGATTTCCTGCCTGTCCCAGTCACACCACAGCACCTTTGGATTAGCCAAGCTSCAGAGTCAAAAATCCTGAACAAACACGGCTGGAATTCTTAAATGCCTTTGGTTTTACAAGCAGAGACTGAGAACAGGGTGGTAATTCAGTAAATGTATTACTGCCAAACTTCCCTTGTATATTCCCCCATATTTACTATGTATATTATATACTATGCATATCCTACATATATTATGTATATCAYTGGTATTTCCCCATATATATAATGTATATTATATATGCATATTATAGACTAACTATATACTATATACACTAGGTATATCCTTGTGTATTTCCCCATACATATCACATATATTATATATTATATTTGCATATTATATACAATGTATATATACTACATATACACTTATATTCACCCATACATACTATGTGTATTATATATTATATATGTACATTATATACTAACTATATAAACTATATATATCCTTRTGTATTTCCCCATATATATCACATATATTAATTATATATGTATATTATATACTAACTATATAAACTATATATGTCCTTGTGTGTTTCCCCATATATATCACATATATTATATATGTATATTATATACTATATATACTACATATATACTTGTGTATTCCCCCATACATACTATGTATATTATRTATTATATATGTATATTATATACTATATATACTATGAATATCTTTGTATATTCCCTATAATATGACCTTTACAGCTCTCCCATGATTTGTGAGGTGACAGCCCTGAGGATTCTGACCTTGTCACTACAACCATGCACTGCACAGCTTTTGCTCCTCACCACTGTGATAAAAATGAGTTACATTTGACAGAATTTTTACATTTGTAAGAAATTTTCTTTTCAACCTGAAGTCAAACTGAATTATGTTATGAACTCCAAATTATTTTTCATCCAATTTTCTCTTGCTGCATTCACAAGACTCCTCCATACAATCTATTTGTCAATATGGAGATCTAATACAATTCAATTATAGCACCATTAAAAGAAAGAATTGAGACACTGAAGAGAAAAATTAAGGGAGACAACATTTTCCTCTATCCCCTCTAATTTAACAGTTTCAAGGAGGTAAAAAGAAAACCTAATTATGTTCAAGCTTTCCAGTCCACTGAGCCAAGATATTCTTGATGGACTTGAAATTAATCTTTCTACATGAATTTGAGTGCTCACAGGACTCTCCTCATTTTCACCAGCAACAGGAAGTGCTGATATTTGGTAAAACAAAATCAGCACCAAGAAGTCTTAAATAYTTSTACTGAACAYACAACCACAAAGGTGATTAATACAGAAGTGCCAATATCAGAAGATATAAAAGTTTTTGATATCAGAATATGCCTGGTAATCTGAAGCCCTGCAACATTTCAATATGCAGAGTATTYTTCTCATCTCCAATTCTGATGAGAGTAATGAACCATTTGTGGCCTAATTTATACCTTTTTTCCCAACAAAAGCTTTCATTTTAAAGAACTGAAGATAAATTCTCTTCATCTTTGGATCATGAGTTYCATATTTGTTTCCTGAAAAGATAAACTCCACAGTCTCTGTTGTTTTGCTGGTTGTCTCTACAACTACTGCTACAAATACCAGGAAAAAAATTCCTGTGTATAAATAGCAACATTAATGTTGAATTGCTTTGAATAGATAATGCAYAAACAAAGCCATAAAGTCTAAAAAAGAATATCCCTCCACCCCAAACCCTTGTTTTCAATGGCAACCTTCCTGTTCTCCATCCTTGAGCAGGATTGCAGTGGATTTGTACCATCTCTGGGCAGCCTAAAGAAGTTTTCAGGGAGTTCTGAAGCTGAGACAGCGAGTGCTGACAGCTCTGAGCACAAGACTCAATTCCCACATTCAATACCACACAACCAGAGGCTGGAAAAGGCCACCAAGTCCAACCTGAGGCTGGTCCCCACCTTGTCACCCAGCCCAGAGCACCAAGTGCCACATCCAGGCGTTGCTGGGTGAGGACTCCAATAAAACATCCCAATTTTTGCATCCTTTACCTGCTCTGTCAGCTTTCAGCGTGTCCCACACGTTGCAGTTGAAGTCATCATAGCCAGCTAGGAGCAGGCGGCCACTCTTGGAAAATGCTACAGAGGTGATGCCACAGATGATGTTGTCGTGGGAGTACACCATCAGCTCCTGGTCAGCACGCAGGTCGAACAGCCGGCACGTGGCGTCGTCAGAGCCCGTGGCAAAGGCGTTGCCATTGGGGAAGAACTTCATGGGGGAAGGAAAAATAAAAAAAACACAGAAATGGTTTCAGGTTTATCCCTCTGTAGAGCACAGCAAACAAGAGGATGCACCTCTGCACACTGGGTTAACTCAGTGAAGAAATTAATGAGTGAGCACCCGGTTCCATTCACAAGTTTGGAGTTTAATGGTTTCAAGGAGGTTTGTTCAAGCTTTCCAGTACACAGCACTGAGCCAAGATATTCCTGATGGACTTGAAATTAATCTTTCTACAGGACTCTCCTCATTTTCCCACCAGCAACAGGAAAAGTGCTGCCATTTGGTAAAACAAAATCAGCACCAAGAAGTCTTAAATACTTGTACTGAGCACACAACCACAAAGGTGATTAATACAGAAGTGCCAATGTCAGAAGATACAGAAGTATTTAGTATCAGAATATGCCTGGTAATCTGAAGCCCTGCAACATTTCAATATGCAGAATATTTTTCTCATCTCCAATTCTGATGAGAGTAATGAACCATTTGTAGCCTAATTTATACCTTTTTTCCCCAACAAAAGCTTTCATTTTCAAGAACCGAAGTTCAATTCCCTTCATCTTTGGACCATAAATTCCACATTTATTTCCTCCAAAGATAAACCCCACCAGCCTCTCAGCTCTACAGACTCATTTTACAAACCCCTGGAGGTATTTCAGCCTGCTGAAGAGCCATGAGAAGTGCTGGCTGAGGCAGGTACTCACACAGATGGCGTTGATGTCCGACTCGTGGCCGGTGAAGGTTTGCCGGCACATTCCTTCTCGAACGTCCCACAGTTTGGCAGAGGCATCGCAGGCACCAGAAACAAAACACCGGGCATCRGGGGCAAGGGACAAGCTCATCACGTCTCCAGTGTGCCCAGTAAATGTGGTTGTCTGCTGACCAGTTTCTATGTCCCAGAGAGCACTGGAAGGAATGATTCAAGAGGCAAAAATCAGCACGTCTGTGCGCCTTTGTAAGGTTTTTTGATCACTGCTGAAGTAAAACTCCAAGTGTGACAACACTGAAATCAACATTTTTTGGTTGAACTATTTGGCTGTTGCATATTAATTGTGCACAGAATTGAGCCATCCTTAGTTTTAAAATATTAGGGGGTTTTAAATTAAGAAACTGGTGGCTGGCACTGAGGGCTGCTCATCCCCAAGTTCTGTGCCATGGCTGTTATCCAGTACTACCACAGCTTCATTTAAAGCAGCAGTGCTAAGGCTACAGCAAAAGCTGAGCCAGCATTTCTCATTTTTATAAACTCACTGAGGATGAGTAACTTTGTGAATTTTGTCTAATCTTGAAGTTGCAAGTCAGCCAAGTCACTACTACAGTGATAATTAAGAGTACAAAAGGATGAAAGAAACACTATCACCTCCTTAAGAGGTCTAAACACTTTATGAAGTCAGGATTTTTAATTTCTGTGATTTCTCAGCAAACCAGAGCCATCAGCAGCAGGTTCAAAYCAGGCAAACAAGAGATGCCTGTACTTTGATAAAGTCCTTTGAGGCTTGGCTGAACTGAGGTGATGTCTAGGACAGCTGCAGAATTACTACAGAACTCCTGCAGCAGCTGGTTTCTCTTACAAAGAGCATAATTTCTACAAATCCTCTCATTTTGTTAGAGTATTTTGGGTTCTCTAAATACCAACAAATATTCAGAAATGTTTTTTGTTTTAATCCCATATATATTCCATAGCTACTCAGAATCAGAGGACTAAYAAACAGGAATTCAAAGAGACTGGCAYTGTGTAGGACAGGTATTTATTAGACAGCCTTTGCTCTAAGTGCTGCTGCCTGGGAGAACTGCAATGCTTTTAAGAAATAGATATAATAGAAGAATCTATGAAAAGAAGATTTTTTTTTAGTTCAGAAGCCAGTATTTATGAAGATACACACCTACATTCTCCTCAAAAAACCCAGCTATTGTCACTGGAGATATTTTCTAGGAGCTCTTCTGCATAACAACACTAACTACATTCTACATTAGAAATATCCAAACATGACTTTTTAAGTAATAAACACTGAATACAAAAAGGGTTTTGAGGAAAATCATTAGTCTAATTCAGTTATTTCTGAAAGCCAAATAGCTACATTAAGAAAACAATTCCCAGAACATYTTAACACAGAATTAGGTCAGGCTTGTCAGAACATGTGCACAAGAGCCAGAGCCAGGGTTGAAATTAGGGTTAAATTTATCMCAGCAAAAAGYRACATTTRAGCAGTATCACCACAGTCCTGTGGRTGATGATGAAATTTGTGAAGGACAAAGTTTCCTTCAGGCCCAGGAAATGGATGAGMAGAGCCCTTGGTGGCAGTGCTGTCCCCTGTCCCAGCCTTACCAAGTGGTGTCGCCAGAGCTGGTGACGATCTGATTATCATCCAGGAAACGACAGCAGGACAAGTAGCCTGGAAACAGAGGCAGAGGTGCACAAATAAGGCCAGAGATTACCCTTCAAAGGCAAAYTGCTTTGTTAATAAGCTGCTTCCTCCTCTCCTGAAGCTGCAGCAAGAAGCATTAAAAGCTTCAATGCAATAGATGGTTTTTGTATAGGAATGTGCAATGTTTTGGACAAAACGTGGTTTGGTTCTTTAGAGACCACCCCAACCCAAGCAGAGGAAGGGGGACAMAAGTGTGGAATCCACTGGCCAAGCTGGGGAGGAGTCCAGTGAGYCTGCACTGCACACACTCAGCTTGTAACAAAGTGCATGGCAGTGTCACTGCATCCAGCAGCAACAAATGCTCATGACCTCAACTGTATCAGACACCACTGAGGAAAAATAAACTGCAAACACCTGAGCATGGACATTGSATGGCATCAAAGAACTTCATCTGAATGCTCTGAAACATCTTTTTTTCCTGCAAATCCCATCAGTGGAAGCACTCTGATTACAGAATCAGCCTGCCTGCCAACCCCCTCCATGTCACAAAGCACRGAATTCAAACTACAGCAGAAAAAATGAAAACATCAACTTCCAGCTGTAAGTTTTTTGTTCAATTTTACAGCAGAAAAACTTTAAAAACATTTAAAACCAAACAGCTAAGGAAGGAAAGAAGTAGAATATTGTTAGGAAATGGTAATGAAAGGATTTTTTTTGTGCTCCCTGTGCTGAGGTGACTCTGAGCAGCACTCACCTGTGTGCCCAGCGAGCTCACGGCTGACACGGACATTCCCTTCACGAGTTTTCAAGTTATAAATGGAGCAGATGTTGTCCAGCCCACCACAAGCCACATAATTCCCAGAGGGAGCATATGCACAAGTCATGACCCAGGAGGAGCGCAGGGGGATCGCATGCACCTACAACAGAGACAGGGATGGAGCCCAGCTGCAAAAACTGCAGTCAGTCATGCACCAAAAGGAACTTTTTCACCTCTCTCTCAAGACAGGCATCATGTTTTTGGCAAAGAATAAAACTGCTGGTTGAGTATCAGAYTATTTTGAGGGTAACTTGCACATCAGAACAAGTGGTGACGTAATAAAACCTCAGATTTGCTTTCCCTGAATCCAGTTTCATCAGCAATTTTGGTCCAAAAAGTGAATGATTTCATTGCAGGGCTCTGATTACTATTGGTTTATTATAGGTTCAGGGAAATATTGACTTCCAAGCACAGTCAGCAAAACTGCCAATTCCAGGCTTAGATGCTGTGAATGAACAAGTAAGGAAATCGCTGCTTCCACTGCCATTTAAATCCTTCTTTGGAAACCCACTGCAAGCAATCAAGCTTCACATTTAAATAACTACCCCATGYTTCCTTGTCATTCTGTGCTCAAAGAACTTTTTTTAGATAATTATAGAAGCTAAACCTGTTCTTTCTTGTTAACTCGTTGTGATCATCCCTTAAATTTGGGAGTAAAGTCTTTAGGAAAGGGCTGGTGCCCTTGGACATACGGTGACATTTCATGAAATATTAAAAATGTGCCTGAATTTCTTAAGGAAAAATGTCATTAGAAGCAGAGGAACAGCCAGGAATCATTGATCCCAYAGCAAAGAGCAGTTAAAAAAACCCCAACCCTGACCTAAAATCCCAACCAGTTCATTTTTGGAAGTTTTCTACCAAGGAACTAGTTGGAATATTCACTTTGAGCCATTTTTATTTTATCATTAGTCAAAGATCAAACTGATGACAATACTGTGTTACTTCCAGAAGAATATTGCATGGATTAATTACAACTGATGTAAGAATTGAAGACACCAGTACAGAAATCATGGGATGCACTGATGATTTCACCATCCTACAGAAGTCCCAGTAATTTAGATTACATTTACCTGCAGCCTGGGGTCAAAGGATGAAGGTAAAAAGRAGAGGGTTTATTTTTAATTTACAAACCATATTATATTAACTTTTTAGTCAAGTGATGCCACWATCAGTGCACTGATAACATTGATTTGAATGCTATGAGGAGCTAAGTTAGGAGAATTTCTTCAGAATAATGGCAGTTCTATGCACAACTCAGCCACAAGGGGCTACATGGGAATTGTTGCCAGCCCTGTCACAGTGGCCATGATCAGTACATGCCAATCACTATCAAATGAAAGTAAAAGCAGTCCTSAAGTGCTGCAGCCACGAAGTGATGACTCAGATCATGTCAGGCCTTTCAGGGCCTCACTGCAGACAACAAAAATTCATCTGGTTATGCCAAAATCTCTGCCCCTTCTGGTGCAAGATGCTCATCACTGCCTGCTCTCTGCTTATCACTTTTCAAAACAAATCAAGACATTCTTTAGAAGGAAGTCTTTCACTGTTCTTTATCTGTGGTGCACATTTTCACACACTGAAACCTGTAAAAAAATACTGCTTTGTTTTTTTACACACAACTTGATTGTTTTGGAGAATTCAAACTTTGGACCTAGGAAAGCAATAGAGCCAAAAAGATGATGGGCAACACTTCCTTCTGATGCATTCACAGCAATGGATCAGCTGGCCTTACCTTGTTTGTAGTATAGCTGTCCCAAATTATAAGTTTGCCATCCTGGGAGGCACTAACTAGAAGCCTAGAAAGCAAACAAGAGAGAAACACAATTATTTGGGCAGCCAAGGAACACCTTTGYGATGAACATTGTAAAGAGAAGAGAATGAAAGCAGCTGATACCAGTGGCATTTAAATTCTCTTTAAATGAATCAGTAGTTAACAGGAAAGGAAAAAAAAAAAGGAAAAAACCACTACTGATAATGGCATCTACTCTATTTCCACAGTTCCTCAGAATTCATGTGGTACTACAACTTATTTCTCAGGGGAACTAGACAAGGACTGGGATTTTGGCATCAAATGCAGACTTGGATTACAAAAACAGAGGAAAATTGTGGCACTCAGTATTTCTGACTTCTCTCTCTGTCTGAGTTCTCTCAGATTAATTCCAAGTGGTCCCAAGCCTTGTGCACTCCACTGTCTAGAGGGCAGTGACCCAGCTCTGTACCCACCTGGAATCAGTGCCCCAGTGCATTGCATAAATTTTGGCCAGGTGTCCCCGCAGCGTTCTCCTGGTGCGCATCTGGATCCTCCCCACGGGGTCAATATTGGCTGTGATCTGAAACAGGAGCAGGGCCCACACTGAGCCTTCCCTCCACTGCTCACAAGTGACATCTCACACCCAGTTCCCACAGTCCCACATTCTCCATATTGTCTGATTGTTTTTTTGTTTTAATTTTTTACACCATTCACAAGTGATGTCATTTTAAGCAGCATGTCTTTATGACCCAAGCAGCTTATTGCATTTATAAACACTCCCAGAAATTGTTTTGTTTAGGTCATATCTTCTTAAGACTTCTAGGATTTCAGACCTTTGATCTGGGTTTTCTCCTCCTGCACAGATAAATGTGGCAGACACTGAAGCAGTTTAACCTCAGCAGGCCAGATTGTGATTAGCAGGGTAACAGCAGTATTGCTCCCAGCTCCAGGGCACAGCACTGTTTTCCATTAAGCAGCAGAAATGTGCCCTGAGTCACTCAAAGAAATCACTGCTCAAGGCCACTGCCCTCAGGGACTGGACAAATATGTACTTATTTCTGGAAGAAAACACCCAAAGGCAAAATTAAAAATATTGCTACAGGAGGCAAAACCAGRTTCACTTGCATTCACCTTCTTACACAGCATTTTCTTTTTGTAAAGGAGACAAATTTTCTGAATTCCTGGTAAACTCTGAAATTCTTACCTGAGCCAGGGTGGCATCTGCACATGCTTTCCTAGCATCCTGCAAGAGAAGGGAATTAGAGGAATTGGATGGAGTTCTGTACATCTCTCTGTCTGTTTTGCCAAGCTGATTAAGCCCCCTGAACCCARGGTTCAGAAACCATTCCTGCTTCTCACCCAGAGAGGACCCATCCCACCAGCAAAATTATCATAACACACTGCCTGCTGTCAACACACATTGTGCATTTAACTTGGAATTTTCTTCTTTTGGAAGAAAGGCAACATGAATTTCACCACACAGACACTCAMGCAGTGGAACTGCTTGTCCAGAGAGGCTCCAACCTCAGAGGTTTTTAAGAACTTATAGACAAAGMTCTGACTTTATCATCACTGACCTTATTTGAAGCAGTTTTTTTTAACTTTAGTTATGCTCTAGCTCAGACAAACAYCAGTAAACATTCATTTTGATCAGCAATTTTGTGCGTTGCTTCTGTAACTCTTATTTTCTAAGCAATATAAAAGCCCAAAAAGTAATTTTCTGAAGCAGACACATGTGCTTGCCCTTTCTACATTAATTCTGATATTGGAGAAATATTTAAGGCATCATTTTTATCCTCCTCAGGGCACAATTATTTGTGCTGAGRCACAATACTCACTCTGATTTGGTTTTTCAGTTGCTCGGCCTCCTGGCGTAACTGGTCAAGCTCACTCATTTTCCTGTGCTAAAGGTGTGCTCCACTGCCACCTCTGAAACAACCAGAAATCTGAAAGACACCAACAGGAGAATCAGGAGAAGTCCAGAGATTGAAATTACAAGTTCCTTTCCACCCCTTCACACTTGAAAAAAAATGCCAGGGTGATTTATAAACAGAGGAGTGCAGGTGAAAATGTGTCTGARATCTCCTCAGCATAAGGTGTTGSCACAAATGGATGTGCTCTGCTTCCAGCCACAGGAAATAAAACAGAATTTGGGCTGATTTCTCTCCTCCAGGCCTTTTCCTTTTTTTTCATTAGAGTGTTTCTGATTCATTTTTGTAGAGATTCAAGTTGCCCARGAGTGAGTAAGCAGGTAACACCAATTTCAGACATGGGAGTCAGAACTTCTCTGCAGCTCTTCAGAACAGAGTGAGGAATCCTCCCAGCAAAGAAAAATGGATTTACACTGACACAAGCACCTGCAAAATGCTGTAAGAACTGTCTGCAACATCGTGCTTATGAAAAATATTGTTCTGCCCTCTGGGGAAAAGGAGATCACTCCCAAATGTTCAGGGTTTTATTTGATAACTGCTGAAATGTCTGAGATCCCAGAGCAGATTGTAGCATGAACATGTTGTCAGTAAAAACAGGGATTTTTTTTTTTTTTGCTGGGTTGAGGGCAGAGTGAGAGAAATCACAGCCATCAGACACTTTTTCCAGTATCCATAGGCACCAAATTACATCTATTTTATAGAGCCAGCAAGACAGAAATTTATGAAAATTTATGAAACATCACAACCACTGAAACAACCTCAACTTTTGCCTATAGAGTTGCTCAACTGTTGGGCTGTTTCCAAATATCACMATCATATGGATATTTCCTATTAAATGTACAGCTTCTCTTTAAAAGTCTGTTTCTCAAAGATACTGCTGGCATTTCCTCCAGCATTTCACAGCTCCAACTCAGCTGTTCCTGAACTTYTTGTTTTAAAATCTCTGCAGCTTGACAGCAAAAGAAGATGCTGAAGAAACGTGCTGATGAATTTTATCTTTTATTGCAGAACAAGATAATTGGTTCCCATTTCAAATGCTACACAGAACACCTGGAGTTTTATAAATTAGCACTGATAGTGTGATTTTAGAACATTTTATTAGCCAGAATTGACCCTTTACTATTAAATAAAGGAAATGCTTTGCTAGCAGCTTTGCCTATTATTCTGTTAAGATTTAATCAGCTTATTTATCTTTGCAAGCATGTGGGGGGTTTGTTTTCCTCTTAAAGCCCTTCCCAAGGAGAAAGATAACTTCCCAATTTTTATGCAGTCACAATAACAGAGAGAAAAAAAACATACTGTCAAGGTAAATTAGAGCAGTAGAACAAACATCACTGTTAAAAGAAGCTTCAAAATAGTTTAGGCTTGAATATTCCCTAAATATTTCTATCCCCCATAASCAGACTTAGGCTGAAGCTCTCTCCATAGTAGTTATTCCAAAGTGAAATCCTCTAGGAACAGATGCCAGATCTTGTCACAGCATCMTTTACCATTTTTTCCTCTTCTCTGAAACCCACAGTATCTTAGAAAAGGAATTTTAGTTGGCTTCTCTCCCAAAGCCTCCACTCACACAACTTCAAGGCCCTTTCACTTCACTGTGAAACTGGGTCTCTTCCTTYTCTCTTCTGCTTCCAGGGTCATCTCTAAGCCCCTTTAAGATTGCTTGTTCAGCTCAGCCTAAAATCCAGCTAAGACAAAACCCATCCTGAGTGTTCTGTTATCCTGCTTTTCCTYTGAATGCTCTTTTGTTTCTCAAGATGTTTTGTTCATTCTCCATCTCACACAAGCACTCTGGGCTGGATCTGGGAGGATTTTGAGSATTGTCTGCAGCTCCTGGGCAGTTCACACACCTGCTGAAACACTGATGCACTGCTCTTGGCAGAAAAGAGTTAATTTAAGAATAAACTGCAATTTTTCAGATCTTTCTGCTTCTTTCATATCCAGTTCTGCCATTCTCTAAGTTAATAAATAAGCCCATTTCCTACTAAGCAAATACTGACCACTCCAGACAAAGAATTTAGAGATGCTATCATTCCTATTTCAGAGCAAGAAATGCCAAAACTTCTGTGCTCTGCCCAAGGTCACAGCAACTCACTGATGAGACYGCAATAAAGACTCAGGACAGCCAAGAATTCCAGCTGCAGGTACAAGGAACTACACTGAGGATTTTACATGCAGCTTTATTTAAAAATACAATAGGAGGAATAATCTCACGTCAGTCAGAGCAGATATGCTCTCCTTAAAATAGCACCCATTTATTTCTGCAGAATTTGTGCACTGGCAGAGAGAATTCTCTTGCATTTAAATGAAAAAAAGCTTCTTTGCATGCATCAGGGAGAGGCCTAAGGAAGATGAACCCTTATCCTAGGAAAAAAGTCACATTAAGAAAGTTCATTTTCCCATCTTGTATCCCCCCAAGTTCCCATCTTGGAGACAGATCCACTTTGAGAATTCCACCTTAACCCCTGTGCATTCCAAGCAGCTCCAAACTCTGAACTGCCTTTCTCTCAGCATCCATAGGAATTGTTTAAAGCACATTTCCACATTCTCTTTGTAGCCTTTGTTGTTTCAACATCAACAGGAAGTGCTAATTCCTGCCAACACGACTGAACTCACTCAGGAAATGACAATCCTACAGCAGCCAAGGCATTAAAATATAGGAGTTCTCTGAAGCAAGCTGTAAAATTTATGGGACAAACAGCAAAGCAGCTTGGCTGTTCCACTATTTCTTTTATACTAAGTTTAAGACAATTGAATTTATGGTAGAAATATGAGATTTGTGGGAGGAAAAAAGGGTTCCAGCCTCCCATGTCCTTTTTAGSTATCCTGTAAATCAGAGCTTACTAGTCTTGGATTAAAAAAAGGATCTTTGAAAGTCTAAAGATATCAGGTAAGGTCAGAAGAATGTATGGGGAAAAATACAGAGGAAATTTTATACAGATTTATTTATATTATAGATATGGATCATATATTGAGCAGTCTCTGCTCATCACAAACAAGTGATGAGTAATAGATTTTTATTTCTTGGCATGTTCTAAAGCCATTTAACCCCATTTTACAAGAAGGTTTCTAGAAGAATCTCTAAGCTTGATGTGGATGATGATCCTATTTCTGGGCTTTTGAAAGAAGTGACTGCATTTCCAAATCAAGCAAACCTGAAGGAAAGAAGTCTCTCCTCAAGTTCCACACTCCTTTTTCCCACATTCTCCCCAGAGTTGTGCAGAAATAGGGAAGAGYCAAGCTCACGCTTACCTCACTCTGGAATATGTGAGTGTGTCCCTGAAGGCAGCTCCTCAGGAATAACACATTCACTTTCCTCAACTCCCTCAAGACCTTGCCAAGGGCTGAAGTGCTTAAGTGTCTCTGSTGTAAGCTTATTTCCCCTAATCCTGTTGACCAGTACACCTTGTGGGTAATTCTCCTCTTGCTGGGTAACAACCTGTGCACTTCAGGGCACTTCAGCATTCCCCACTCCTCCAGATGACCCAAGGCTCTCATCTCTCCTGACAAGGGACCCATGGAAGAGTCACTTTGTTCCTGTTTCCCACACAGGAAAATCTGTCTGACTGACTCTGCCTGATTTGTTACTTCCCACATGCAACCAAACCACGATTCTGCTGTGTCAAAAGGATTTATCACATCATTTGTGTCCCAAGGAACAGCTCAGGGTTTGCTTTTCTCCTGCTCTAACATGAGTTATTCTGTATTCCTGGGTAAGAGAGGAGTTATGTCTGTCCAGTCAGTTTGTGTCCAACAGCTTTGCACTGAATTTTTCAGCTGCAGGAAGCCTTACAGAATTCCCATGTGCTTCCYGCAAATGGAGATGCACTCAGCATCCCAGTGGACTAATTCTTATTTAAAGAATAAGAATTATTCACTCACTGCTCAGAAAACAGTGACAGAAAAATTCTAAGGCYGAGGAAGAACTCAAATTGATTCATTTCCTTGTCACAATTCCAGTGTCCTTTCCACAGCTCAAACTGCTGATCCAATTAAATCCAGTTACTTAAACCAAGGTATCATTAATACCCTGACATTTATTTGTAAACTGATGCTTGAGAACTGAATACAACCCATCCAAACTTATATTCCTCTGTTAAATATTATTTCTCTCAGAAATTCTTCTGCTGGTAACAGCAATGAAGCAATGCTTGCTATAAACTTTTTCACTTYCTTACACCATTCCTATTAAAAAAAAGGATGGAGTCTTCCACCCTCTCTGTCTTGAGAATAATCTCTACAGATGAAAAGAAAAAAAAAACCCACATTTGAAATCACAGCTATCATTAAGTCAAATATTTAGAATTTCTATCCCTTGCTGGTCAGACTTTGCTTGCCACAAGGTATTTTYAGCAGATATTACTACTACCAAAGCCCAACATAATCCCACCAAGCCATTGTGGAGGCAAAGTCTGGTAACACAGAGGGTTTAAAGCTAAATTGTTCATATTTCACTCAAGCACAGTGATTTCCTAAGGAGGTTKAGCAAATCCCTTTTCTGCCATGAACTGACATTTGTTCCTGCCAAACCCCCATCACTCCATCGTGGATAAAAAAGCAAAACATGTGCAAGAACAGAGCCCAAACTTTGCAGCTTTAACAAGGAGCTGCCAGCATGGCCAGCAGACAGTCCCAGAGCAGGCCATCTGATTAAATGAAGCTGTGCTAATCTAGCAGATACCACAAATCCTATTAGCAACATGCACAGCAGCTTGGACATTTCCACAATGACAAAGGAATTAGCCACAACTCCCTGGTAGTTACAGTCAGCTGACGTCACTCTGGCTTGCAAAAGCTGAGGGTTCTTTTTGTTTTCAGCAGCAGAGATGGATTTCTTGTTTCTCTTTTGTTCAGTGGGGAATGCAGGGAGATCAGAATTGCTTGTGGAAAAAAATTKGAGGTGTTCTCTGTCTTGTTTATAGAAATTAGAAGTGAAGAAAAACTTCAGGGTCCCCTTGGATCCAGAGGACACCAAAACCACAATTAATAAGGGCAGAGGAATGAAGCCTGCTGCCTGCCTTTTGAAAAATATCCTCCATCCMTATCCAATAATTCAAAGTATCACATTTAACTCAGCAAATACTTGGCCAATTAGCAATGCTCCTCACAGACATGCAAGTTAAAGTCTGGAAGGTAATGAAGATTTTACTGCTCCAAGAACAATAGTAATAATTACAATTACACAGAATATAAACTCTGAAACTTTTAGGTTCTGYTTAAATAATCCTGACACATTGAAAAGAACATTCTGACAAGAGCCACTTTGCTCAAAAGAAATTTGGCCTTCTTTTGTCAAACATGGTGGAGAAGTAATTTTTCATTCATGAGAGAATGACTATTCTCATCATTTTATTTATTACAGTTCCCTGCCCCACTGAGATGAAACAGTTTCATCTGTGGTCTCCCTCTGCTTTGCCAGTTCCCTCTCTGACAGAAGRCAGGCACTAACATCTATTATTTAGCAGCTTTCCTGGCCATTTTAAAATCCTTCCTGTTGACACAAGAATACACATGCTAAAGGAGAAAACAGGCACTTGAAGCTTGCACAGATTAGMAGCCCAAAATCTGAATTAACCACTTTTTAAAATAGGATGTTTCTCAATGATTAGGAAAAAAAAATCATCTTTTATCTCTACTTACATTTTCTCTCACTACAGTAGAAAGCCAACTTCTGCTGTCAAACATGTAAATTCTGAAAAAAAAGAGACACCAAAACCACAATTAATGTAATTATCTCAAAAGAGCACCAATTTCTCAACAAATCTAACAGAAATTAAACTACTACCAAAGTGCACACTGTTTCTGAGAGCTGCCTTGACCAGCTGTCCTGCCTTCATGAGGGAAATGGGCACAGTTTTATTCACTGTAACCAAAGATGGATTAGTGTCAAGAAGCTCATTTTGACCATCCTTCCCAAAAAACTGCAATCCTGAGATCATTCTCCTGCCCTAGTGATAGAGCAGTCCATGCTATTAGAGAATTTAGGATKAGAAGAAAAGACAGCCTCACTCACACAATTTTCACTGTACTACAAAGTTCCCCCCCCTAAAATCAGCATTTTTAACACACTGCAATTATTTCTGCTCAATCCTGTCCCTGAGCTCCATTTGCCTTCTAAGCACAGTTAAATACCACATCTATTTTATCAGAAGAAGTTACATAAACCTCCTACTAATGAGCTCAAAGGAGAGCACACTGCTCTTCTAGAAGAGTTACAACTTCAAATCACTGATGGTACCAGAAAGTACAAAAAGAATTGACACACTCAGTAAGTCACACACTCAGTCTGGACTGCACTGCTTTCACACACTGCCTTTGCAGCAAGGGGGAAAATGGAAACATTTTGGAGCAGATTTATCCCTGACAGCACAAAGCAGTGTTTTAGTTCACCCCAAGATGTGAAACACCAACAGGCACTTCTACATCCCCAACATCTGGAYGTGGCTCTGTCACACACCAACAGCTGGGGGTGATGCCAGGGGAGCCCTGAGTGTTCAAAGCTGCTGCATCAGGACAAGGGAGATTATTCAGAGCACAAAGCAAGAAAGGTACTGAAGCAAAATGACCTTAAATCAGAAAGYCAGCCTCAAAGTCCACACACTTTCAGCTGAAATCTCACACAAAATGCACGTTTGTGATGTTCCAGTTCACTGCCAGCTGCAGAATTTACAAACCCCTCCAGTGTCTGGTATGGAGGTTAAGCTACTTAGGATATGGATCATCCTCACCCAAGCTCATTTATAGATAAACATTTGAATACTGTGATTATGAAACCATCACAGTGTAAGCAGTTTTGTTTGTTACTGCCAGAACAACACACTTTGGGACACAGAACAGTCACTCACACTTAGAGGCCAAACTCCAATACCCCAGACACAAAAAGGTGACATAACCACTTCAGGTTCTGAAAACAGAGCAACTCCAGTCAACTTTCAGAAGTCTGGACAGGAAAAAAATATTTGCCCCCACTAGAGAGATAATGAAATCTGATGAAATTCTGAAAGGATYACCTGGAATGTAAACAAGTAAATTTATGCTGGCACACTAACAGCACACAGAATACACAATAGCAAAGGCCAAAACACACACCATTATTGTCCTGTGCTGCACCCTCATTAATGCAGGAGAGGTGTTGCAGATTTCATATGCCTTCTGCAAAAAAAGAAAAAACAAAAACAAAACAAAACAAAAAAGCCACTTTAACCAGCCTGAAAGAAGAGGAAGGAAGCATAAGAGCAAACTTTGCCACAAAAGTTGATTTTTCAAAGGGTTAAGTTTCCACTTGAGGATGCTGAAAGCACCCTGCCATGCTCACAGAATGCAGTCCTGGCAACGGAGATATTTTCAATTCTACCTTAAAGATGGAGCTCATTTAAGGACAAAAGTAGACAAGCTACTCATGAAAAAAAGATCTGCATTGCCACAAGCTTCCATTTTTAGCTAAAATGTAGCCTGGTAAAAGCAACATGAAAATTAGAGGCCAGTTCATTGCCTGCACCGCAGCAGTGGCTCAGCAAAGAGCTCTTGTGAGGAGCTCCACAGGCTGCCCTGAGAGCCCTGCTGAGCCCAGAGCTGCAGCTCCTTGACACCAAAAACTGGGCCTTTCAAAGGCAGCAGAGAACAAAAAGTTCCACAGAACACTCAGAGCATGGTTCAAGTGGTTAAACCATCACACCAAAGCAGCTGGAGGGGAGCCAGCCCCACACAGGGTTGRTGTTCCCAGTGTCCCCACATGCCCACAGCTCCAAGGGAAGAACCAGCCCRGCCTTTTGGGCTAAAAAAGAGACAAAAGCTTCATCATTTCTGGGTAAAGCTTCCCTCACTAACTGCCAGCCCAATATTCTTTTTTCTTTCCAGATATTGAAGCAGTTACTCTGAGCTGACAACCCAGCCTAAAAATTCATCTCAACTCTGGCAYATTCCAGGTACAAGTCTACATATGAAGACTTCTACAGAAGACACCACAACCTTTTTCATCAGGCAGGGAAAAGCAGGGAAGAAAAGGAAGAAAAAGGGCTTGGAAGAGTATGGAAAGCACTATGAAATATTTTAACATCACAGGAAGTCTGAACAACTCTCCAAAATGAAGCAACTTCCTAAGCAGATGACACACACTCACTGTACCCCATCCAAAGGCACTGACCACATAAACACGTTTTTCTCTTGACCTATGGATTCAGTGAGAGATGTAAAAGCCAAATCTTCTGGATGTTAATTCTAACCTTAAAATCCAAGTATTCTGGATGTTAATTCCAACCTTAAAACCCAAATATTCTGGATGTTAATTCCAACCTTCTCCAGACTGCTTTACAAACACATTGACTCAATGGCAAGGCTGATATCTGAATTGCTGCAAAGGCATTCTAGTATTTAAAACACACCAGCAATTCATGCACAATGATGTGAGGCCATGGAGAAGGTCCTGAGGATCTGGCTCCAACCCAGGGATGAGGTTTGCCCAGGACTCCCTGCTGTAAGAACATGGTGAAACTGGGAGATGTATTTRATGTACACACAGGTATTGGAGTGGCTTTATCAACACAGTTTAACATGGATCTCCACCAACACTAGTAAAAATTAATTTTCATGACCATTACACCACGTGAATCTTACAGACATCTTGCATAACACATCCTCCTGCAAGAGTGGCACACAGGGTTGTTCTATTCAAGGCACTCAAACAAAAATAACTTCACTGGAGAGGAAGAAAAAACCAAAAACCTCCCGCAAAACATCCAAAAACCTACTAGCAAACCTCAGTATTTACTATGAAGATAAACCAGCTATTTCAAGTTAAATTATTCTGCTGCTCTGCACCCCTGTGAAGAGCACCCCTGAGCCAGCAGGGATGGCTGGATGGAGCCAGCAGTTCCTAATTTAGCCTGCAGATGCTCCTGTTCAGGTACCCAACATCATCACCACTGTAATCTATCACCTCTGAGGCAGAGATAATGGCTGTGAAAGCAGCAATTGCAAGTTAGTTTATTAAAATCATTCCTTACAGTCTACAGAGCTGATTATTATCACAGAACGGTGGCTAAATGCCCAAGAGATCACACCACCTTGCCATCATGAAATYCCAATGTGCCACCAGGCAACAGTAATTAAGTCTCACATTTTAAACTTTCAAGATTGTTCTGGATACAAAAAAAAAYCCTGAACAAACCCCATCCTCAGTTTAATGGCTTGGTCCTAGCTATCAGCATGAAGTGCTGGAAGCTCAAAGGATGTTCTGGGATCTGCATGTGCTCCTCTAAGAGTTAATTCCAGCTCAGACTTTCCCTGGGGAGTGCAGAGCTGCAGTGCAGAAATCCAAGTCTTTGCTGTCCCCTCCTCCAAGGGCAGCTTTGAAGTACACAACCTGGAGAAGTATTAAAATAATAATTACAAATTCATACATCTGAATACTCTGGAGCAAAAGGATACAACTCCTCCTTTATTTGAAGTCTCCTTTCTGGGCAGCATCTGCCACGTCTGTAATTTCCCCGAGCACACAAACTTGGAAAAGCAAGCAGCACCTTCCTAACAGGTTTGCCAAAGAGCTCACCCTGCTAGGGACAACAGGAGATTGTACAACTCCTAAGAAAACTTCCTGAAAGCTCTTGTGTCGTGCAAGGCCAGCACAGCTGAGTGTTTCTGTGGGAGGTATTGGCTGCTGCTTGTGCTGAAGAATTGCCAAGTTCCCAGCTGAAGCAGTCACTGTGCTCAGCAGACATTTTTTTTTTCCATATATTAGTGGGAAGTACACACAAAACAAGCATCAGGTTGATCAGTGCTAATGCTCATCTTGCAGCAGCAGCAGCTACACTGGCTGGCTGGAGAGCTCACAAATTTCTATTTGCAATATAGTGTGTGAGTGAAATGATAATTACACAAGCTAAAAATAGCTGCAACTCAACAACCTGATTTCATCAGAGCTTCACTATTACCTATAGCTCAATATGGAATGGCAGGTTCCAGTTCTAGCCACTGATGTTGAGGGTTTTAGAGCTTTTGTGTGCTCTGTTTCATTTCTAGAGTCACTGATGTTGTTTTAGAGCTTTTTGTGTGTTTTGTTCCATTTCTAGAGTCACCGATGTTGAGAATTTTAAAGCTTTTTTGTGTCTAGTTTCATTTCTAGAGTCATTGATGTTTAGAGCTTTTGTGTGTTTTGTTTCAAGTAGAACTCCAGAATTGCTTTCCTCCTGGAGAAACCTGCGCACTGTTTCTACTCAGCTCGATGGATCTACAGGACCACATTAGGAATAAAAAAGTTCTCCTTGCTGCACAGAACACAGGAAAATTGTTGGCCAAAGAAGAAAGGTCAGTTCTAGGGTCCTTGCAAAGTTCTGGCCACATTCCTTCATTCACACCAAACATACAACAGGGAAAACCAGGCAGAACAGACCTACATGGAACAGCCAGCAATCAGCAGTGAGGCACTGAGGCCATTCCCAAGCGCCTCACTGCTTCAATTTGGCACTTCAGAATCCAAACCCCCACAAAAAGAACAAAAAATCTAGAACAAATCCATCCACCATAAATAGCTGGTATTATTCAGGAAAAAAAAAAAGGAAAAATAAAATTAGGCTTTTATCTCAGAAAATTAAGGGAAGAAACTAAATATGGACAAATCTGGAAACCTTGGAAGACCTTGCAAAACCCAAATTCAGCAAAGGTGCTTTCACATTCMAAGTCTCAAACTGGAACCACTGTCTCAGAGTGCATTTTTGTCTCCTCCAAATCTGCTACAGAATATGAATAATCCACCATAAAAGTTAAACTTCGATGTTCAAATTCCTCMATCTGCCAGAGGTTGTTACCACACRGCAACACAMCACCTACTGAAAGYCACCAAAATGCTCATCATGCATAATCCAGCAGCTCCTGCTTGCATGCCTCCATTTTCCAAGGAGCCACCCCTCCCTGTTTTTAACAAGTACTTGAAAATCAACCTTTGGGAGAGTTCACCACTTTCTCAAAATAGCAGCAGACAACAACAATGCAGAGACCATGGCAGACACATGACTGCAGTGAAGAGCTCTGATGTGAAGTGTCTCCTYCTGCCACCAGCCCTGCACAAACCCCAGCTGTCCTCATGGCACACACAATCCCATGTTGCCAAAATACTCACATTTCCTGCTGCTAATCCCATGACCTACATTTGAAAACAAAAAAAAAARAATCATACTGATGTAATATTTAAGCATAAAAATCTGGACTGTAACAGGTCACTTCATTAATCCTTTCTAAATGCAKCTGGAAGCCATGTGCTTAAAAAAAAATAATTTTAATATTCTAGGTACAGCAGAAAATTTCTGTAAAAAACTAAAAGAACTGATATTCCAAGTTTAACAGCTGCCTAAAGCCAAATGCTTAAAATWAGACTTTTAAAAAAGAAGGGTCTTAAGAGATCTTTGAAGTAGTTCAGGAATATTTAATAACTCTTGGTGCTTTAGTGAGCCCAAACATTTCCTAACTACATCTCTTCTTTTCTGTCTTCCTCTCAAAGAAATTCCCATTTAAGAGCATTTTTACACTTCCTGATAAGAAGCAGGCATGGAAAGTTAACTTATTTTAAGAACAAAAATTACTGGTATTTAGTGTAAGTTTTCAACAAACTTGTATTTATTAAATCACAATAAGCCAATGTTGTAGGTTTTATTCAAATTTCTCTATGCAGTTAGTCCTTCTGAAGAGAATCACATTTATAGATAACCTCATCCATTTTATCCAACTAATCAGKGATGTTTTTGACTCTCTTCTTTCCTGATCTCACCATTTAAAAAGAATGTAAAAAACCCCAAAACCAGAGTAAGTAACAACTCAGAATCTGCTTATGCATGRATTTCTAGCTACGTTTATCAACAAAATATCACTGAAAACTGTCACTTCCCAAAGTATCCCCTCGTCCAAACCCAAGCAGTTTTGCTGTCACATAGTACCAGGCACCTCCCTTCAGACTGACAAACAAAACACAGGCAGCACTGAAGGAGAATATATTACTATTAATTAACCAACAGAGAAATGACTAAGCATTTATTACTGGATGCTTCTATCTGCAAGCCTTACAGTAACTGAACAGTTGTTTCTTACTTCAACTGGCATTTTCCAGTGCTTCCTTCAGCTCTTTTATCATGAACCTCCACTTTTTCCTGATATTTTCACTTCATTTGCAAAGCCACACCAGGATCTGTGTTTACCTAAGCAGGGCACARGCACCACAGGAACATTGCAGTCTTGCTTTAATAATTAATAATTAAAGCAAGACTGCAATATTCCTGTGATATTACCAAGTAATGCCACGGTATYAGGATATTATCTTTTGATAAAATGTGTGGTCTCTCATGTCTATCAGCTGAATCTATAGGTTTGGGGTAATCCACAATCCAATCCAGGGAACATTTTCTCCTAGAAGCCAGAAATGGAAGCACACAGCTGGAGGAGGAGTTCACAGTGTCCCAGTGTGACAGAATCATTACACAGCAAATGAAAAGACTTTACATGCTTAAATTCATATACTTGTCTCTTTTTAATGGAAGTCAACATTAAAACCATGTTTATTCAGGTATCAAAACAAGTTTTTAATCCACACTTTAAGAACATGCTCACAGTGAATTGCAATCCTATTAAGAAATGTAATTCTTGAGAATTCCCATTAAGTATCCAAATATTGTCTTTTAAAAAAGTCACTTCTGGGTAAGCCAATTTTCAAGTAGCCTCCAGTTCACTTTCTGTGATTTAAAAAGGCTCACAAAGATTGATGGATTTCTCTAYCAGGATGATGTTCTGCTCAAGCTCTCCCCAAATATTTCCCAGTAGGGGCTGAGGAGAGCCCGGCGTGTGACTGGATCACACTGCACTGAATTCCCAGGCAAASAAATGAATGGGGAGAGGCAAAACCTGGCAGAGGCACCTCCTGTTACCAAAATCCTGAAGATTACAATGAAATCCATCAAGTGGATCAGCTGCTCTGTCAGGGATTAAAGTGTAAGAGAACAAGGAGGTTCCAAAAGGCTGCATGGATTTCTCTCAGCTCTGCTTGCCAGCACATCTGTCTTGGAATGGTCTTCACCTTGTTAAAAATCATGTGCTGGTTCACGTATTACCATCACAGTGACATCAGCAGGTACATTAAGATCTTCACTACAATATTTATTACATTAGAGGAGGAAATGGGTTATGTGATCACTTATTTACAACACCAAAAAAAAAAAAACACAACCCCAGAAGGAAAAATAGCGGGACATAAAAAATCCTACCACAAAAAATACATCAGTAAGACTCTGTGCCTGCATAAGCMCAGAAAATCAGCAGAAATCCCCATTATTGTATTTTGTATTTCCATAAATTTGAGCTCTGCTATTTTATCAACAGGAGCTGAATCATCCATTTGGTTTTGCAGATGCCAGCTAATAAAGAGTCAACCGAGTCAAAGGAGAATCAACTGCTTCCTGTCCACACCCTTTTAAAAACACAAGCAACTCAGAAAGCTACACTGAGCAACCTTACTTTGTACATCCTTAAAAGTACAACCATTAAAAGCAAGGATGAAGAGCCAATCAAATTGGTGCATCTCTGCTCCTGATCTAAGGGAGACATTTACAGACCTGAAGTGTTTATGGCCAGCTTTGCTTCTGAAAAGCATTTCCCTGATGTGAGCTCACATGCTGCCATGTCTCACTGCACCAAGGCCCTCAGAACACTAATGAGAAGCACTAATGAGAAGCTCATTGTGTTTCCAGGAGCAGCAAGATAGTCCATATTCTATCAACTCTCRATTGTGTTTCTCCACATGGATCAAGGGTTCCACCCTAAATGCCTTTCCCTGTCAGGATCAAATCCTGAGAGAGCTCTTCAGAAATCAAAATTCTTCTTCCTGCTCTGCCTCAGAAYAACTCAGAGAAAGCAAGCAAGCTTTTACTGTATTAAAGCTGGCTATTATTAAAGCAAGCTTTTATAAAGTAATAATAATGATAATAAAAATCCAGCAGAAGCAACAAAAGTAACCCCATCTTTGAGGCAAGCTGGAGGTGAGTTGGTAACTCCCTTCTCACCACAGCTGCTGTCACATCTGCCCCAACACAAATAGGGGAGTTAAGACATTGGAACAAACCATCTGCTCCTTTGTGCCTCTGCTACACAGACTGCACAAAGCCTCAGAGATCAGCTAAAAGCAAAATATTCCTCCTTTACAAGCATGTAAAAGATCATTATCCAAGCCCCAGTAAAAAAACAGAATCCATTTAGTTCACTGAAATAAAAGTTTAGTGTTCAAACAGCACAGTGATCTTCAGTAAGAGATTAACAGAGCACTGTTAGAATAAGTTCAGCTATACCATGAAAAACAGCTGCTTTCCAGCACCAACCTGAAGATAAGCATTGCACTGGACCTTAAAAATCAACAAAATACATTATATGCATATAGCAGATAAAAAATACTGAGCAGAGATTAAAATATGGCATTTCTCTAATCTCTGCACCCAAAATAGACTGAGCAATAATTTGTTCTCTAGCCCCMAAATCAACATGCCTCATCTTTAATGAATGTGCAAGCAGCTCCACTAGTTTTKATAGCAATGATTTATGCCCTGAGTAGCTCATTGATTTCTCCCAATTGCTGTGTTTTGATGTGTACTGTTTGTACAAAACAAGGTACAGGAGAGGAAAAAAAGCAAGGCTGAGCCTGAAAAGTTAAGTAACACAGGAGACCTTGGGTCCATGAGACTGAGAAGTGGTGTTTGGGAACACACAAGGCAGCAATGCTCAGTGCTGATAGGAGAGCACAGCCCAGGGCCAGTATCACAGCAGAAAGCACAAAGGTACAGCAGGAAATACTTGCTTTCACCCTTGGACATTCCTCTTCCCAAAGGATCTGCATTAACTCTCTAAAAACTTCTGGCATTACTCTTTAATTATCAGTTGCATTCCTGGAGGTGGTATCTATCTTGTTAGATGATCAAAATATAGAGGGTAACATGATAAATAGGAAAAAAAAATTAAAGTAACAYCAGGGAATTAATTGAGAAAGACAAAACTGAAAGCATCAGAAGACAATCCCACCTATTTTCTGGAAAAAAATACCTGCAAAGTGRTGCCAAAGCAGCAGCCAGGTAGGTTGGTGGAGCCCTGGAGCTCCTGAGGTTCTGCCCTGACCCTGGAGCCTGAGCACAGCCCCTGTGGATGAGCACCAGCACCCGGGGCTTGTCTGAGTGCTGTGCCCAGAGGCAAGCTCTGCACAGCTCCCCCAGCCTGCAGCAGCAGGATAAAGCCCAGCACTTCCTGAAATGCTGAACTTCAGTACTTCCTGAAACGCTGCAACTTCATCTACTGCTCGTGGTTAGAAGAAGAAGAAAGGAAGAACTGAAGTCAAACCAAACAATTTGATCTCTCTGCCCAAAGTATCTGTGATATTGGAGTTTGCACACACAAAAACTCACCTCCTCAACAGCTATTGAAGACCCCACTATTTATTTCATCAAGATTTAAATCTGTTAAATGGTTCCTGTTCAGTTCCTACTTTCTGTGAGTACTACACAGCATTTCCAGCAAGGAACATGCACAGTGAGTTTTCAGGCACTGGCCAGATAATATCTGACAGCTGCAGTGAAATGCAGGACTTGGTAACCTGCAGCACAATTAAACTGCCATGAGCATCAAGCTCCTGCTGCTGATCTTTGTACAGACACCACCTTTGTTACACAGACAGCAGCCTATCTTCAGAGCCCTGCCACTTCCAGAGAATGTGCAACAGCAATATCAAACATATGTTCCAACAAACACAGCTCCTTCATTGGGGCAGCAGCAGCTTATTTCAAACACCAAAGATTTCAGCAGAATATCACATCTACGTCATTTTTCTAGACAGAGAAAATTASCACACCAACCTCCCAACATGTTTGTTAGGCTATCTGAAAAACAAAATCCCCCAGAGTTTTGGGAACCAAAATGATAAAATGCAAGAGGACCATAAACATTTCTTCTCAGCATCTTCAGGCAGGCATATGCTCTGTTTAGCTCTGTTATGTCATTTACTGGAAACAAAATGTAGTAAGTTTTGTATTATGCAGTTATAACCCTTTTTTTAAATTATTTTTTATTTTAGATACTGAAACCTAAGTTTACTTTTTTATTTTGAGATTCAAACATTGTGATGTTCAACACATACCTTGAACCATTTGGTGTTAACCAAGATGTACCAGCTCCAATTTTATATTTAAATAAAGTTAAACACGACAGAGCTTCACACATATGACTAAACCAGGCTTTCTGCACTGGGTTTCACCATGAAGATCTTACTAGAAAATGTCAGTATTGCACACACTTCAAGCTAAGAAGTGAGTTCAGGGACTTCTGATCAGTGCTGTAGACAAAGTGAATATTTCTGCCTGGCCTTACAAATTTTACTACTGAAGATAACTGAGTTTAAGATCTCTACATCAACAGAAAAAGGCACATTTACAGCATCTTCTGCGTGGCTTTAACCTTGGTGCTTTSACCCACCTCCTATCCCTCATTTGTTTTGGTAAATCCCTCAAACACCTACAAAACTCCATCCATTTGGAGTGAATACAAAGTGTTTTGTGTGATTGAAGAGATGTATCTTCTCCAGTTCCAGAAGAAAGCCACATTTCCCACAGATTACAGAAGGCCAGCGACACCCCCGAGCTTGCAAGGCACATCTGGACAGGACATGTGATCTCCARCAACATCTGTAAGCTCAACATCCTGCCCAGTCACCCACAGGAAAAGAAATCTGGGAAAATATCCCATGTCAGCACAGATGTGCCAGTGAGGAACACCCCATTAATACTGGGCATGTGTATTTCTGTATCCATGGAAGTTAAACTCCCAATTTTGAGGCACACAAATAAAGAWTCTTCTGTCAGATCAGTGTTGGAAATGTCAACGTTTCACAAAAATAAAGCAAAACCCACTCAGCTTGTCAAATAACTTCATGGTTTTGCAAGTAATTTTAGATAACCTCTATTTATTGACAGGTTTGAGTAAATCCTGAAATGGCAGGATAAACACAGAGCACATGTGCCTGAGAAGACTTTTAAGATGGTTCCCTACATCTAACCCAAGGCAGACAAAAAAAAGGCAGAAATGCAGGAAGAAAATCGAGGTGCAGAGCAGGAACAGCTCACCTGCAACAGTTCAGCAAAACTCATTTTCTTTAAGAGATAAAATAACTGCCATCAGCTGCTGTAATTAAGGTTACTGTAACAGAAGACAAGGCATCCCTTTTGCTGTCAGKGAAGGCCAACACCCACAGCTGCCTGTCTCAAAGTCATCCAGAAAGCCTTGAAATTTCTTATTTATTCCCTCATCCCCAACACAGTTTGATTTGGAAATGAGGATGAGCCAAATCAGCACTGATATCTGAACTGATAAAATATTCCCTAAACCTACTTTCACACACAGCATGCAGGAGTTTGGATGGAGCTCTGTGTTTCCAGAGAGAAGTATTTTGGTTTTGCTTTTTTTTTTTCTCCCTTCCCTTTGCTGGGGGAAAAAAAGAACAAGYTTAAAATAGTGACAAAAATCTATACATAGCTTTGAATATAGGACCACGTTACATAAAGCTACAAAAAATTATCTAATCTATCTAATTACAGATAATTAATATTTTCTTTTTTTGGGGGAGTGCTGGCAGGCATTACTGCAGTTTTCAAGAAGACATCAAAAATATTCTCATCTGAAAAAAACATGATAAACATAACTGGCAYGAAATGTAGGCAAACCTTCAGATCAAGGTAGGAACACATAGAAAAAATACTGAACTGTACACAATTCAATTAATTCTTCTAACACCTAGAATGTGTTTCTCTCCTAAACAGAGAACCTTTAGAAATTGCAGTGATTTGACAAGGTGATATTCTACCTCCTCCAACTAATATACTCATTTTTAATGAATCAGTTTCAGGCAAACTACTTASAGAAATGAATTACATTTCCCATTAAAATGGCAACTACATTTTGAATCAGCTTCTTTCCCTTTGCTGYATTTTCCCTCATCAAGTTCTAAATACAATGTATGAAAATAACTCCAGGATTTAGCCTATCTTTACCACCTTCAATTACAGAGCTACCTTGTCTCCTTTAAGCTCCCTCAGATCACCTTCCTCAGGTCTTCAGCCTCATTTTCACTTATCCATTATTAGGATTCCAAAATAGACACAGCATAGGCAGATCAAATTTTAACCCTTCAGTCCCATCAAATGCACAAATAGCTGCAGGTCTTCCCTCCATGWCAAAAACACCTTGTTTTCAATCATTTTTAATTACCATGGATCATCAGACAGAGGGAACATATTTATTAATCCAAAGCCAACTCTTCAAAATGTCTGCAACACCTTCCAAAGGATTCCAATTTGAAACCTGCTGGAGTTACTTTATTGGATTTTAACAAGACCTAAATCCAGCAACATCTCAACATCTGCTCTTTAACTCCTTTCTCAAGCCCTTATTCCTGTGTCCACCCCCAAATATCAATAACCAGGTCAATGGATGCAGCCTCATTTTCTGAAAATCCTGGAGAGAATTTACAAATTATTATTTCCATGGCTCYTTACAAATTACACTTCTATAATGCCCCCAAAAAAGTAATTTCTTTTGGCTAACACATAAAAAAAATTCCCATGTAGGCATCTAATTCCAGCACCCCCACTAAAAGGGAGTGTAAGATATACATAGCAGGAGACACCACATCTTGGCTGCTTCCAGATGGCACCCATGAATATCATCCTTACTCCCTTAGCTGGGTTCAAGACAGAAAATTCCTCCACTTCTAAGAATATCCTGGGCAAGGCAAACATCACCCCCTGTAACCAGCACACTCCAACCCYTCAGACAGGCAGAAATATTCCATTGTGTTCCAGCACACTAACAGATTGTAGCATATTCCACAGCACTCCAATAARTGCAGTGGGCAAGTATTAATACATTCATGCATTAATTCATTTGTGTTTAATATAAATGATTACTCTTACAAGATTTTAATTGCAAAGAACTCGTTTTAGAAGGTCAGCTGTTAAAAAAAGAGGCTAAGAAGATCTGATTTTTTATGTTCATAGAATTATTTTTAAGTGTGTATTTCTATTCCAAGGCTAACCATCTCCTTTCTCTCTGCTCAGAAATCCTCTACTATTTTAATAAAAATGCAATATTCTGCCTCAAAAACCTATCTTGGAGTGCCCATATTTTTGTACTAGGAAGCCTTCCACAGTAATTTATGTTGATTATTTTGGCATCTCAAGTAAAGGTACTGCTCATAGCCAGCTCAAAGCTTTTAAAAACCTCTTAATGTTCTGCTCAACTACCAGTTGGCTCAAGTATCTATGGATTCTGCATATATTTCTGTTTGGTGAAAAACAAATCCACACTCACAAAATCCCCAGCACACTGGACACCCTGTGAAGAAATAATAAATTGAGACACTATGTTAAATAGAAACATAGGGGCTTGAGGGTATTTTTGTTTTTTATCATGACCTTGGCTAATACTAGTTCCAACTTTATCAGTGGGGAGAAAAGAAACATTTTGAATGGAGTATGTATTCTTTTCATTTTCAGTCTGCACTTGAAGCAACCAAGAGACTCCCTTCAAAAAATGTCCACTTTATCTTCAGTCACATGCTTAAGAAACATTTCATTAATGCAAGCAAGCTGCTTTCAAGGTTATTTTTTTTGTGCCACATAACCAGTAAAATCCTGTAAAAGAAAAAAAAAAAAAAGACCCCATCTAAAATTCTGTCATGACCACAGGCATTAAAGACTCCAAGGMCAACTCACCTAAAGGTAATTCAACAACTGGAATTGCTGAATTTCCCATTTCAACTCGCTCMTAACAAAGCAGCGCTAAATGCAATTGCTGAGACAATACGGTGTGCCATATGGCTAAAAGTGGATATTAAAATTGAGAATATCAATTACCAATCCACTAATGCTGAGAGCCAAAATCCATGGACAGTAAGAATTTAATCCAATTCAGTGCCTAGAACACGAGCTGAGCCCGGCGTGGAGGAGACGAATCTACCGCCGCTTTCACAGAGCACAAACAACTCCAGCTTTTTATTGCAGTAACTATAAAACCAGCTGAACCCAACACTTGCTTAACATCCYCAACCACAGCTCCAGGCCTGGTAGGAATCTACAAAAACAACAAAAGTTTCAGATGAATTGGCATCTGGTTTCACAGGGATTGAGAAATCGTAACTAAGTTACTATTTAAGAAGAAGCAGTTGAGTTGTTTTCCACATGACCAAATCGAAGCCTCCAAAGCACCAGGAAGTTACAYAGAGCAGCCAACATCTTGCTTCATTTCAGGAAAAGGCATCCTACAAACACTATATATATATTTCTACTCTAATTACAGGGCCTTGAAATGGCATTAGTTGAAGGGTTTACTTATTCTAAGTAAACTAGTCTAATGGTTSGAGTTTTAAAATTTTTAATGATTATTCTTAGTATCATTCTGGGATGATACTAAGAATAATGCTACACAAAATTCTCTGCACTCCCTGATTATACAGAACTTCAYTGATTACTTACACAAGAATTCTCATTAAGTCCAAATACAGCATCTCCACCTTTCCACGAGGCACGGAGGTGATTTAAAAAACTGTTCTGCTAAGATTTCCTGTGGAATTTTAATTTACCATGTTGTCAAAGATTTCATGCTAGGATGCCTGCTACGTACTGACTKAGCAGCTGCAAGGACTCAACAAGGATAAATGTAATTTATCTTACCCAAAACAGAATCTCACTTCCCTCTGCTCCTTTCTCATCCTTTACTAAAAGGCCAAAGTRGTAGTAAAGAAATTGCACATGTCATTTCAGGTTTAACAGGACATTAATAGCAAATGGAACAAACAGTTAATTGGACAGTATTCTTAATTTAAAAAAAACCCAAAATGTTCTTGAAACACCAGAGGAGTAAAATGCACTCAGCTAATTTCAGCTTTTTTTTTCTTTTTTTAATAAAAAAAAAAAAAGCAGCACCACAAGCCTCAACTGAAAATCRGCTCTGCTGCTCCCCAGCTTCCTTCTGCATGAGCTACAGCTGGGTTACTACAATAAACTAACAAACAACTGATTATACATTAAGTAATGGATAAACAATACTAAAATGTTTGATACTATCAAAGGTTTGGAGGTCACTGGAATACAGGAGACACAACAAGCATTTCTTATTTCTCTTGCTGGGAAGYGTATTGTTTKAAGGCTGAGYCCAGTATATCAAAYATTAACMAAGCTATTTTATTTAGGCTAGCCAAGTTAAGGAGGTTGGCACTATAGTGAAATAGCACAGGAGTTAGAAATCTAAAGTCCGTTTTTCCCAAAAGATACTAAAAAACACACGTAAAAGGCTTTAGAAATTTGTCATGTTGCTTTGAAACAGGCTGCTCAGACACAGAGCTGTTTTAACATCCCCCAAGCCTTTCTTATTCTCGCCCATTAAAAGAACAGTTATCCAGAGGATGGCAGTAATTCTGGGTCAGCAGCAGCCTTAAACCCTCCACAAATTGTGAGTGTTCTGAAGCAGACAGGAGAGTCTTTTGTGTCACAGACAGACACCTGTCTGCACAGGCTCTGATCTGCTGATTACCTGGCCAGCAGAGACCCACGGCCCAGCAGCCTTTGTATACCTGGGCTCTACCTTAAAAACTGGCTTTTAGCAACAGGCTTAATAAAAGCCAGGAGCATTTTTGGTGGTGTTAAGCAGGCACTGCAAGGTAAAAACGAAAATTGTGTCACCCCCCTGTTCAGTTAAGAGCCTATGTGAACATTTCAATAAAACTATTTACTCCTCCCACCTAGTTCCTATCTGGAGGAGCTAAAAAAAAACAAAACCACAACCCCACAGATTTCTAATCTTCCAAATGCTCCTCCTACCCCCACCCCAGAAGAGAAGAAAGCAAAGAGAACGAGAAAGTAAATCTAAAAGACAATTACGAAATAAGATCTAGTTTGGCAAAGCTGGGGTGAGGAGGAGTTGAAAAATGAGAGCTGCCTTGCTGCAAACGCCATCTTGTTGCAGCTACTGGGCCCAGGCACAGAGAGATCCATTCATTCACAGCAAAAAGAAAATCAAACAGACACCCTGGCTAATCTGCAGCCACCAAAACAACCACACTATTATCACCCCTTCTCCTTCTCCTCTCCTCAAGCACACAAAGGAGAGGAATCAACTCTGATCTATCACATTTAGGGACGGATTTAGGTATTAACAGATCATCTTCGTTTCCTCACACGTATTTCACATACACATCGACAGCATTTTCGTCTTGATTCACATCCTCGTGTCCACACCAGCTTAAAATATGGGATAAATCTCTCACGATTAGGTGCAGATATCCTACAGCAGCAAAACGTTTAATTTTTCAGTCTTAAATCACCTCCCCAAGTTGAGGCAACTATTCTCAAAAGCTGTTTCAATAATCACTTAAGCCTTACATTTACAGTCCTTTCCTCCTATTTCCTCCTGTGGAGACAATGCATAATAACGTGGCAGTCGGCACATCCTAGAAAAGATGCCTGGTTTAAAACGAGTCCCAGCCATGACTTTGTTAGAGAWTAATGAAATATCACATTCGTTAAAATTTCAGTTCATCTTCAGGAATGATAAATTGACATCTTACAACAACCTCTACATCATTCTGATTTTCTTCTGGACAAGATTTTTTTGTTAATAAAACGCCTCATCTCTTTCATATTTACAYGCAAGGCTTTACACATCTTCATTCCCTACAAAGCTGTAGGATTAAAAATCCTACACGTTCAATAGCCCTCGCACGGATAAAAACCGAAAAAAAAATAACGCCGAAATCCTTCCGATAAAAAGCAGGGAATCGAAGCAATATTTCAACCAACATTTCCAAGGAGGAAAAACTCCATCTTTCTATTGTAGCAAACACCCTCCATGATCTTCGTTACCGCTGCTACGGGCACACAAAAATATGCAGCACCGTAATACATGGGGGAACAAATATGCGGTCTGAATCCATCCTCGGTTCCGGTTCTAACGAGAACAAAACCTTCCCTACCCCTCCCTCGCCCAGCACACCCAGCATGAGCCCCATCTGCGAGCCCTCGGCTGGCCGGGGGTGCTGCAAGCAGCCTTACCCTGTTTGTCTCACCCCCGGCTCCTCTTAATCAGTTTTCCACCATTACAGCAGCCACACCATTGCTTTTTTTTTTTTTTTTTCCCTCTCCCTTTGAATTTCTCTCCAAATATTCCCTCTGCCGGCCGGATCGCTCGGGAACCTCGCCTTTCGCGGCTTGAGACGAGACCCCAAAACCGTCTAGCAGAGACCACTACAGCGTAATTATAATTAAAAATGGAACCCCGCAAGATCCGAGGTCTCCTCCCTTTTCGCCTGGAAGCCTTCGAGAGGGAATCAGTCCCACCCCCACCTTTTTCCCCTCCTCCTCCAAGCTACAAACACACTTCTTTTTTAGGGGAAGCTGGAGCCCCGAGGAGGTGGGAAGCGCGGGGGAGGGGGGCTATTTCCAACCCCGCCATACCGAGGGTCGCCGAGAACGGGGGCGACGAGGAGGCGGCGGCCCGGGGGGGCCCCCGGTGCGGCGGCGGAAGGGGAGGACAGCGGAGGGAAGGAGAGGGGAAAGGAGAAGTGCGGCAGGAGGAGGAAGCGCGGGGGAGGGGAAGGAGCGGGGCTGAGGGGGAGCCGAGGGAAGATGGCCCCGGGGTGGGGCCGGCCGGGGCTCGGCGGGCGGGAAACGCGTTCTGAGGGGACCCCCGCCCTGCCCGCACCCCCTCACACGGTTACCTGCCCTCCCGGCCGCTGCTCATGAACCGGGCCGGTCCGTCCGCCGCCCGCGGTCCTGCCCGCGTCCCGCCGGCCTGGGGAGGGAAGGGGGGCGGAGGAGGAGGAGGAGGAGCGGGGGGAGCCGCCCGCGCTGCGCCCGGCGGGTCCCGGGGAAGGCGGCAGAGCCGAGCGGGAAGGAGGGATCCGCGGGGGAGGGGGTGTCGCTGGGTCTCGACTCCTCCTCAGCCCGCTCAGCTCCCCGCAGCCATCGGGCAGCGGCAGCCTGGGCGCGGCGAACCTCCCTCCTTCCCCCCCCTCCTCCTCCTCCTCCCTCCGCCCCGCCCGTGCTGCCCGCCCGGGAAACCCCGGCTCGGCTCCCACCCCGCCCC
>CADDXX010000999.1:14585-25315 GCA_902810485.1 Alauda arvensis | reverse complement strand
CTCGCGGTGCGCGCTCCCGCGCGGGCAACGCCCTTCGGCCCCTTACGCTGGCGGCGGCCGCGCGCGCTTCCCGCCTCCCGCCCGCGCTCCCGCGCGCTCCCTCCCCTCAGCGAACAAAGGGCGAGGGCGGGCGGCGRACGGGGGGGAGCGCGGCCGCCCTGAGGGCCGAGAGCCGCTCTGAAAGAGCCGGATGGCGACAAAAAGGCACGAAACTGAACCCACAGACGGTGTTTAAGCTCAGGGATGGGAGAGGCAATGGCTGCACACCGCGTTAAATGGGAGCGCTCCGGGCTGCCGWGAGGGAAAGGGCGGGAGAGAGGCCACAGGCCTTGAAATGCTGTGGCGAGCAATAAATACCTTCATMTCATCGTGTGAGGGGAGRCTGCGGGAGCTGGGCCTGCTYAGTCTGGGAAAACTGAGGAGGGATCTCGTTAATGAATAAAAATACCTCCGCGGGGTTTCAGAGGATGGTGCCAGGCTCCTGAGCGGTGCCCAGCGACAGGACGAGGAGCAATGGCTGTAAASTAAAGCAGGAATTACGCCTCAGCATGAGGAAGAGCTGCTTTCCATGAGGGTGGCAGGGAGGGCACGGAGTCTCCCTTTCTGGAGCCATTCCAAACTCACCTCGGCTCTATTCCTATTTCATCTACTCCAGGTGATTTCTGCCTTGGCCAGGGTGATCTTCAGAGGGCTCTTCCAACCCTAATTAATCTGTGGTTCTGTGATCTTTCCCTCAGGAACTTGACATGTAGCTTAGAAGTTCTTTTTTTTTCCAGCTTTGCTTATAAAGGTACTCACACAGCCAAAGTTTCCAGAGCATTCTTTTCATTTTCTCCTCACGGCATCCATCACTGCTCTGGAAGGGTTTGCATGAAAGAGAAAGTAGAAAAAAAAATTRTAAGGAAGCATAAAACTTGCAATTTCTGTCTTGCAGATGGGACCTCAGGTAAACCAGGCAGGAGAGATGTTACCAAAATGGAATCATTTCCCACCATACACTGAAACCCTAATTAATATTGAAAAGTAAGTCGAGATACAGTATTGCATCCTCTTCCTCCTATAACAGGTCTAAATCTGAGGGKTTTTTTTCCAGTATTTGTTCATACCTTGCTAAAAGGTGAGATTACTTGGCAACCAAAACAGGTTTATAGCAAAAGTAGAACAACCCACAGCATTATAGCCAGTTTTCAATTAAAACTTAGCCAGCACAAATACACTAATAAAGTAAACAAAAGACCCCACAAAACACAAAAAAAAAAACAAAACCCAAAACACCAAACCAAAACAACAAACAACCAAAAAAAGGTTAAAGAGGCCAATATTTCTTCTCCAAACTCTTGCCCCAGTAGATTCTTGCTTCCCTAGAATTTAAATCAAAGTTCCTTCTGTCATGCTTGTTGGAGGGAGATGTGGTTACCTTTAATTAGTAAAAGAAAGTGCAGGTTTGCCAATTAAACTGCAGGAAAGTGGACTGGCTATTATTCAGGTTGTCTGTTATGAAAAATTATTAGATCTTGGTGTGGTTAAGCCTTTGATTTATAACAATCAAATGTTTGTTTTTAAATAACTTTTATGGTGCACTAAAGCTTACATTCATCACCTTGAGATTTACAAATAAAATAAAAAAAAATACTGAAATTAGAACAAATCATTCTTGAATTAGTGTCCCAAATTGCTAATATTCCTCCCAGTAACCATGGGGAAATTTCTGTTCCACACCTGAAATGTGGACAGGAATGATCCCATTAAAATCTGTGGAACCACATTGGATGCAGATGGGGATGTCAGTGTTCTTGAGGCTACAGATTCATCCAGCATCCCCATCTGGAAAACACTGATTAAATCTTAGTGCTTGAGAAACACCACAAGTTTATTAGATATYTGCAAAGTTGCCTACAGATTTCAAAAGCAGTTACACACAATATTTTAGTCATTAAAKCTAAGTGAGATTTATAGTAGGCAAGTTGCATATTTGGGTTTTGTTTTTTTTTTAATTTTGAAATTTTTTAGGTAGAGATTGCTTTTAGGCTCAGCAGAGATTAAAATATCCTTTTGGGAATACACCATTTATGTGGAAAAGAATGACCACTTAATACCTTAGGCAGAAAAAGGTACTATACATAAAGGATTAAAAAAAAACAACCTTGTTTTACAAAGGAAAATTTCTCAGTCTTCTGAGATTTTGTGGAAAATTTTCAGCTAGAAAAAAAAAACAGTGTAATGAACAAAAAGAACGTTCTGAGATTGATAGCAAATAGTAAATCACATTTTGCTTCTTTGAGAAAATAGCTGCATTGAGATTTTGTTATTGGACTAGAACAGTTGCACTGTGAATTAATTCCATCATAAATTACATAATTATAAATGATACCATTATAAACTAATGTGTGCTTTTTYCCCAGTGCACATTCTTACCCTACAGATACTGCTTTTCCTCCTCAGATTTCTCCTACATGCTTTCTCCAGTGGTGCAATTCTAATAACTAAACATGGTTTRGGGTTTTCTGAAAATAAAATGCACATTCAGAACTTATCCTCTCCTAGGACTCTCTATTTTTTTCCTTGCATTCTAATTCTTATGCATCCTCTGCTTCATGAGTGCTAAAGGGAATTTCTGTCCACAGGTYTGTGCTCTGCCATGTCTTCAAATCCATGGAATTTGGGTAAGGAAACCTGATCAGTCACAAGGTTTCAAGCACATTTACACACAGCCAATGCTTTCACCACACCTTTTGTAAAAACACAACTATTGCAATAGTTCCTGTTTCTGATCCAGTGACTTCATTATCTTGTCCAGTGAGGAGTTTGATTGATGCACAGTTACACTGCTGTTATGGGGAGGGATCCTGAGGATTGGGAATGTTTATTCCAGGTGGGATGGGTGAGCTTCGGTTTGTAAATCTCACTGGACAAATCASTTTTGCTGCATTTTAAAGCCTGGCAGAAGAATCCCACATTGCTGTGTGCAACAAGGTGGTTTATTCTGCTGTCCTGTGCTGGAAGCTGCTGCACAGGAATTATTTTTTAAATTTCTTTTTCATTTTTAATCTTAATTTTTCACACAGATCCATGAGCTGCCATAGTTTGTACTGTTCCGTGGGTGAATGTGCAAATCACCAGAATTAAGTGGATTTACCAGATATAAGTTTATTTGTTTCTATACACTGCAAAAATACTGTTTATAACTAAAAGTTTAGCTGAAAATACCTGTGAATACTTGAAGATCTGGTATTAGATAATTAATAAAACCAGTTTTAATGGGTTTTTGTGGGTACAGTTTTGGTCCTGGGTTAGAGCTRCAGAAAACCCTCTCTGTAGAGAGGTTGCTCCATAGTTCTCCATTGCAAAATTTCTTGCACCTTTTTCTCAATTAGCTGACATTAACCCCTTTGTAGGGAGCATCCTAAGTTAGGTGAAACTTTGAGCAGTTTCACTTCTTAAAGTAATTAATTTTTGCATACAAATACCATTGTTATAATCAAAATTCACGTGTTGCTACCTGAGTGAAAACACTGCATGATTCTTATGGTAAATCAAGATGCTGCTGGTCTCTGAAAGAAAAACTGTCACCAAACAGGTATAAATTATGCTTTCTACAACAGAGTGAAAAATCAGCACTTGCAAAATTGCAAAGCTCCTCAGATGGTATAAGGATGTTGCTGAAGCAATAAATACTTATGTTTTGCCTGCTTTCTTTGTAACCTCAGAAATGTGTTTTAATAGAAGTCAGAGCTGCACCTCATATTCCAGAATGCCAGCATTTCCCATTSCCTAACATTCTGTCTGCCTTTGTATCCTTTGATGGCTGCAGAGTGCATTCTGTGAACCCTGCAGAGAGCCAAGGAGGCACTCACGTGATTTTTGAATTAGTTTGAAGTTCTCCATTTGGTCCCTAAAGCAAAGCAGAACTCTCATTTCTCCTGACATTGCACCAAAATTAAAGGAAGCTTATACAATGTCTAAACTTCAGCTGTGCTTCAATCCTGAGCCTATTCAGAGCTCTTTTTTTTTTTTTACTATTGTTTTATTTTTTAAAACCTTATTCAGAGCTGTTCCAACCTGCTGTTATTTGCCACTTCTTTAACAATTGGATGACAATCAGCACTGCTACCTTCTGAGGAAGGACCCAGGTAGCAGAATATCAAAATCATTCATTAGAGAAAATAAACAAGTAAAAGCAAACTGAATAGAAACCCTCAGTGGGGCCAGGCAGAGCAAAAAGTAGGAGTAGCTCAGTCTCCTTAGTTACATTCTGCATTCTCACAGTTTCTTTCAGTTTCCCTATTATTATGGAACAAAAGAGTTATTTTAAACACTTCTGAGAACATGGCATAAAATTAGCAAAACTGTGTTAGTCTGCAGAGAATATAATTGACAAGGTTTTAAGGTAAGGGGAGCTGGTTCTGAGTCTTGGTGTCAGTTAGGAGAGTCCACACACCTGAGTTCCTAAATGACAGTGTGGAAGATGTTCCTGAACTCCTTTCCTATGGGTTATGTGGGATATGGGTTCAAGGACAGTTCATTCAGAATTATTGACAGACTTTGGAAGTCACTTCAAAATCCTTTGGAAAAATCCAGTGCTGTGTAAGTGAAGTGGCAGAATTGGGAAGGCCCAGAGCTTTCCTGGATGTGTTCCTGGGAATGTTATAATCATGTCTGTTATATGATTGTCTTTGGATGTTTTGTCCTCAACAGAGGCACAATTGGAACAGGACACACTGGGCTCCATGTCCTTAAAAAGGCATTATCTCTAGTCCTGTTTTCTCACCAATTCTAGTCTTGTTTTCTCACAAATTATGGCTGGAGGTGCTTTCATTTCCAGGGAAAAACCTTGCTCCTATTCCCTTGTGACCTGTTAAAAAAAAAATCAATGCCACAAGGTATCTCTGACTTCAGTAACACAAATTTATTCCTAGTTCCTCTGTTTGGCAGAACTTGGAGCATTTTCCAAAGCCAAAGAAATATCAATTCTGTTGTCTTAGACATAGGAAGCTGATGCAGAGTGATGTGAAATTATTTAACCACCAACTCCCAGCACTTTATGGAAAGAAGGGAGATGAAATGTTGGAGTTGCTTGAACCTGGACCTACTGTTCCTCACAGTGAACACCTGATTTGATACTGTGATACAACCCTACAGTGTGACACAAATACACAATTCTGTAATCTGTGTGGGTACTTGTTCAACAAAACACAAAACTCTGCTGGGAGAGCTCTGTTCTGAACTTCTCTGGTTTTTCATCTTCCAACCTTGAAACATAAACAGGTCTCTCAAGGTTGATCTGAGCATGTTTATGCACCTAACACCAATTCTCCTTTTTTTCCATTCTATTTATACAAACCCATCTTGAGAGAGCCAGAAGAATAGCTTTGAGTGCTTTTTTTCCTACAATCAGAATTGTATCAGAGCTCTTTTCAACATGTGGGGATTATTCTGGTTTTCCTTTGTRCTCAGGTATTTGTTGTGAGTTTACATTTTTGCTGTATCTTTAAACTTGCAAGCTGTAGCTTGGCTTTTAGAAGTCCTTTGTTGCTCTTGGAAAATAATAYAACAGCAACAAAGGGAATTGTTATAATCACCTTAGAAACTRGATTCTGCACTGTGTGCTTACACACATCTCTAAACACACCCAACCAAGTGCACACATGCAGGTCTTCCTTTAAGCAGGTAAYATTGGGGTTGCATAAATGCTGATCAAGAAGTTGAGTAAAAGCTTAAATTCTCATATTTCTCCATTTAAAGCCTCATATTTCCCCATGTAAGGCCCCATATTTCCCCTTGTTAAGCCTCATATTTCCCCATTRAAAGGGACTTTCCTCAAGGGGTTCATTGAGCAACAAACAGCAAAACAACTGGGACCCAGGAGATGCTGGGAGTTCAGAATGCACACTGAGAATTCAGCCTAGCTGCTAAACTTTCCATGATGTCAGRCACACCAGACCTGTGGGGAAGTTTGAAATACCTTCAAAGACAAGAAGGAATTTGCTCACTTTGCTGTGTGTCAGATTCCCTTGGAGCCTCCATCCCCTTCTTCCATCCCTGACAGAGCAGTCTGGGAAAGTGGCTGCAGGTGTGTCCTAGGGGAGCTGTTACCAAGCATTTCTGTTYTCTCAAAGAGCCTGGCCTGCAGCTGAAGGAGAACTTCAGTGCTGCTGCAAGAATCCAGAATCCAGAAAACAAAAATGCAGTTATAAAACACAAATATTCATGGTCAGGGCACTTGTACCTTGGAGAATCTGGGTGAAGTCAAACAAAGCCTTAATGCCATAGAGAAGAGGGATAAGGTGTGCATTAATTGAACTGCAGTAGGTCATTGAGTAAGTTCAGTGATGATTACATCCCATACTCCAAAAAATAGTATTTATTTGGGAAAATGTACTGGGACCAAACAAAATAACAGTTCAGTTGCTGCTCAGAATGAAAGAACTTGCAGCCAAGCTCTGCTCTTCTTCTCTGGAAGTTCATGTCCTTTGAGTGAGGGGCTGGCTGGATTCTAAATTTACAAAAAAGAGAACTTTCTTGTGACCTCTGGGATATGTTACAGTAAATATCCCAAATCTCAAAGAGTTTGTCAGCAATTCTGTGAAAGCCTTCCTTGGGAGGACCTGTTCCAAAGAACATGCTTATAAAATTCATGTTTCCAAGCAGCAAAACAAAACTTCTATAAAGTGGAACATCTCTCAAGCCACTGCTCAAGAGAACTGACARAGCACAAACAGCCAACACAGTCAGATTTTCAGAGGCTGAATGAATGTTTTAGTAAATAAACAGCATGTGAAATTTAGTTTTTATACAAAGACAATTACATATAGTGGAAAAAAAATAAGCCCCTCCAGATGTATATTTTTGCTTAGTCAAGCCAAAATATTTATTGAAGAAATAATTTTGATGGGAAATATTTTTATAAACCTTAAAACACAAACAAGCTTGGACTGAGAAGTTCCAAAGAGTCAAGAAATACATTAAAAAATAGATACTCAAAGTAACATAAACCACCCCAATGACAACATTATCATGAACAAACACAAAACTAGAAAGAAAACCCATGAAAATCCAGTATTCTCTAGAAATCTTTGACTTTTCACTCACTGAACAATCCAGTTTCAGACCTGAGAATAAAACCTACTTGTAGGTGATTATTGTGTGTTGAGGTATGATGCTTGATTAAAGATGTTTTTACTCAAGAAGTGTCACAGCTGGAAATCAGCTTTTATATTACAGCAGGAACAATGTGAGMTGCCCATTTCTCACCTCCAAAAGCTCAGCACCAGAGCCCCAGTGTTGGGGTGGATTTGTGCTCTTCCATTTCTGGTGTTGTTGTGCCAATCCCATAAAACAGAAAGGCCMCTGGGCTTTTGTGATTTCTGCCTCAGTGGTGCCAGTAGGGATTTGCATCCAATTTTTTTTTTTTTTTTTTTTTTTTTCATTTTGCAAATTTTGTATTTACAGCAGAAAAATCTGGATTGCAGGTTAGGGGTAGACTGTAAATAAATTCCCCACTAACTTCTGCTTGGGATCTTCCTAGAAAAGATCCAGCATTATCAATTATTCAGCACTTAACTAAAATAGACAAAAAGACAGTTTTTAATAAATAGACTTACAGCAGGATTTTGAGCCTCTTAGATTAGGGAGTAATACTTCAAATAGTTTTGTTTCCTTTGAATTTAATATTTAAAAATAGTAATTGAATTGTTTCATTCAATTCTTCACATTTACACCTTTTATTTGTTTTTCCCCTATGGATTATGGGCTACCATCACAGCATACCTACAAATAATTTAATTTGTAAGGGGTTCAAAAGAACACCTTAGAGAAAAAACAAACCATGAAAAACAGTTCATATCAGTACCACCTTCCAGTATTAGAAATATAATACCCAAATGTACTTCTTACTGTTTAAAACATGTTTAGAGTTCCATTTATTTTTATGATCAGATGAGTCCATTTCAATTTTTTCATCTCCCCATAGTTCCATATTGGGGTTTAAATCCTTGTAGCAAATGTAATAGGAATAAAGATGAATGACATTTTCAGTACTTTTAATAAAACCTCTTTCCGCTGCCAAAATTAATGTTGGAGTCAAAGCTAAAAGCACTCTGTGGTTTCCTAATATGCCCCAGTCAGCAGAAATGCATCCAGAGACATCATCCCCCTTTGGCATTTGTAATTGATGCTACTCCTATTTATTATTTATTCATCTCTCTCTTTGAGCATCTGGATGTGACTGAACCCCAATGACTCTTCTCTCTTTTCTGGCACCAAGCAGCAGGTGACTGGTGGATTTAACCCCTTGCTGCTGCCAGAGCAGCCCTCTGTGCTGGCACTGAGCTGAGTCCCTGTGTGTGCTCCCAGATTTGCCCAGCCCARCAGGAGCTGCACGTTGGGAGCACGTGTCTGCTGGCAAGTGGCACAGAGGAGCCAAGGGCAGCGTTCTGCTCTGTCTGCATGGGCTGCCTGAGGTTCCTGCTGCACTGGCTGAGCCTGTGCTGCAGCCAGAGCCAGCTCTGGGTGTTTGTCTGCCACTGAGAGTGAGGGGGGTCCATGGGAGCATATTCCATGAGCTCCCTGCTCTCCTGTTCCCAGCCCCTGCAGGTGCTCTCCTCTCTCCCTGCACTCTGGCTCAGCTGTGCTGGAAAGGTGCTGCAGCAGCTGCTGCCTCTTCCTTCCCCAGGATAGCACGTTCTGTTCAGGAGAGGGGCTGGCCATGGAATAACCTCTGCCTGCTGGAGCTTAGTCACACTGCCAGCACAGCCTGCTAGCTCGGTCACACCTGGAGGGGATTCCTGCAGGGAATACAGGCACTGTGCACAGCAGCACAGCCTCTCATCCCAGAGAGAGCCCCACAGGCACATTCCAGAACTGGAAGCATCATGAGCTGCATCAGTGCCCTGCCATACTTCAGTTTGGCCCTGTGAGCGCCCCACTCCCTGGCTTTTTGCTTCTGGGATGTTGGTGAGGATCTCTGCACACAGATCCACAGATTCTGTTCCTGCAGACARCTCAGAGGTCTCTAATGTTGTGCCATTCTCCCAGCAAACTTCACATCAACTTCCACTTGTAATGCTGTTCACATTTTTCCTGATTCAGTTTGAGGCTCTAACTGGGCAGTTGAACTGTCTGACCCTTGGCATGAAGTCTAGCAGGCTGATAAAAGCCTAGATAAAAATCTAAAAAGTGAAATTAGCCTGTTATAATTAGTGATAGTTTAGGCATTGACTTAATCCAAACCCGCTTTTCCACAGTTTTTCTTACTTTGTAATTGTGGCAGAGTTGTACCTGATGGCCCAGWTTTCTGCCTTTGATTGGTGCTCAGTGTCATCAGTAAGAGTTTGRCTGTGGAAATGGTTTGAATGTCACTAAGAGTGTCACCCTTGTTGATCAGGTTTGCTGWGGGACTGGCTGCAGCTTCACGTGCAGGTACCAAACACAGCTCAGCAGTTGAGGATATTTTGGGATTAAGTGTTGTCACCAGAACCACAGGTCTGGGCTGCCTCCCTTGAACACTTGAGCTGAAGGTGTTGGCCATAAACTCAAACTGCTCTGCAGTCCTGAGAGTTTTCACTTGCACTGGCAAGGCCAGAGTGAGCTCCCTGCTGTTCTGCATATAAGGAGGTGGAGGAAGGAAATCTGGAGAGGAAGCTGAACTTCCTGTGCCAGAGATTTTATACTGGAGCCTTCCCTGAATTCAAGACAATGCAGCCACAGCTTTAGATGTGAATCACCAGAACTCAGATTTGAAGAAAGACCCTTCTACATCCACACCTCTGGTTTGGGCCTCRTGTCATAAAGAACAGATTTTTGGACCTAGCAGTTGCCTCTTCCATCCCCCACTCCATCTCCAGATGGATGAGAAACTCCCTTTATTTTAGTTTCATTTCTCTGAATGTTGTTTCAGACTCAAAGGAGACAGTGTGGGCATCAGGATTAACCACAGGCTCATGAGTGACTGCAGAGTTACAAAGGGAAGAGGCACCAAGGAGCCTGAAAGGAGCAGGCCTGATCACAAAAATGGGAGGGGACAGGAAGAAGGGCTGTGTGTGACAGCCATCAGTTGATCAGACACGTGTACACACTTGCACTKTTATGATTTATAATTGTAAATGGATGAAGGAGTCACCAAACTAATTCCATAGATGCTCAAATTATCCTGATTTTGTTGTTCTAATTACATTAACGTGTATTAACTGGCAATTTGCACGTTGGTTAAAGAGATTTTGGGGTGTAGGCTTTATACCTAGAATAGTGGGATATGGTAGGAAATCAAGAGCTAGGAATCAATGAAAAACTTTGAATTTTCATTACTATTCTGGCATAGCACTGAGCAGTGGGTTTGCATATCTCTAGCTACAATTCACTTAACATTTTTCATCAATAACCATTTTGATTGAAACCTGGGGGAGCAAGGCCAAGCTCTGATGAAATATGGTTTTCATGTTGGTGRCAACACGATGAACTAGAGAAAGGAAGGGAAATCTCTCTTCCTTCTCTGGCCTGGAAAATCATTATTCCTTGTGTTCTTTTTTTAATCCAGGCAATTTCCTGTGCTTCTAAAGCATGGCCTCCCAAAGGAGGAGTATTTCTGTAGCACCTTCCACTCCAAAGCCCTGTGCAAAGCAGSAGGAAGGTTGCATTTCTTTTTCCTGCTTTCCAGCAGCTCATCCATTTCTGCTTAAACAGTTGGTGTAGAGCAGGGGAGAGAGGGGAGGTTCATCTTCCTCTGATTTCACCTT
>CADDXX010000999.1:0-10031 GCA_902810485.1 Alauda arvensis | reverse complement strand
GCACACAGCGAGAAGTGAGGGACTGCCCTCTTGTGTCAGTCACGATTCTTTCATTCGCCTGGCTTTGAATTCCCGTCCCTGCCCGTGAGTGAGCGCTCAGCCATTTCCCCCCAACACAAATTCCTTCTTCGGAGGGGCAGAGGCTTCGTCCTGAGCACCAGGGAAAAGCTCAATAATTAAAAATGTATCTGCTGTATTTATGACTTGGAGACGTCCAGGACAGGGCATATATTGCCCTTCCAGCCAGAGACATCCAAATTGTTACCCAAATTGCCCAGCCTCCATCTTGACACAGATAAGGAAAGCAGAGGAAAGAATAAAACAGGAGAAATATAATGCAGGATGACAGAGAGGAGACACAAGAGAAGCAGATTTGTTACACCAGTCAACCCTCATAGTAAGTTACACATAAGTTAAATATAGAAGTGACCCGTTCCCAAGGGAGCCAGACTCGTGGACAGCTCACACACGACTCTGCAGCACATCTCAGGCCTGTGGCTGGCAGAGATCTTCCTTTTTAAATCATTAGTGCTCATTTCCAGGGCAGTTCTTGCAGTAATGGTTGTCAGAGAATAAGAGTCTTCTAAAAGCTGTGCAGGCTTTTGTGCCCACCACTTCTACTGCCTTAATGGCAGACACCTAAATTTATGCTACATTCACTAATAGCACCCAGTGCTCAGGCTTTGGTTGCTGCTCTTACCCAGAGCAATGAGCCAGCCTGGCAATTGCTCCTGTTCTTAAAGCAGCCAGATTAGCACCTTGCTAAAGGGGATTCAGAGAAAATCACTGCTCAGGAGTGGACAAAATTTGGACCATTTGGAATATGGAGGGGCAAGGGAAAGAGCTGGCATTAAAAACCCTGTCTCTGGAGCCCATATTTTAGTCTGGGCTGCCACTGCTGTAATCAGCTCCAAGCTCCCAGTCCCAAAATGATGCTCAGCAGTTATCCCTCTATCAGTRCTTCATGAAGAACCATCCCAAAGAGTCATTCCTKTGAACTTTTGCCCAGCCTGTACTGTGGTATTTGTATCTCTAACTAAGCATGTTTTGTGTCACCCTGCTCGTTCCTGAGCTTGTCCATGTTCTGAACTGTAAGAGCTGTCAAGAATCTGTGATTTTTCTTTCCTTGCTGCCTGAAACCCTGGTACCTGAGCAGATAACAAAATATAAAGGCATCTTTGAAATATTTGATGAATATTTGAARCACATCAGTAATACTGAACCATGTGTGCAAGTGTGTCTTTGAAATTAATATGTATTTATCTGGAAAAAATAAACAGCAAAGGGAACMCACCCACAAGGCAACACATCTTGAAAATAAAAATGGAAAGATTTACAGAACCTCAAAAACAGTCCCTTGGGGTCTCACCACCACCACCACAGAAGTGTTGTGTCTCATCTGCCTCACTCCCTGTAAAGAACACAAAGCATTTCCCCCCATGCTCTCCTGTCCTGGCATCTTCCAGCTCCCTGAGGAACGGGAGCCACCGTGCAGCACTTTGTCCTTAGCAGCTTTCTGGGCAGCTGATGTTCTCAAAAGAAACTACAGAGKCTGTTCAGTGGGACTTGCTGTGATTCCCCCTTCAACTCCAGCTTGGGAAACTTCTGTTCTAGAACAACAACTTCCTGTTGTACTGTTCTGAGTGTGTATTCCCAAGGTGGCAAAATCCTCCTGACCTTTTTTATTGCTGGACACAAGGAACAATATTTTTATCAGAGGATGAACACGCATTCATGTCCCACTTTTACAGGCATTTTTAAACTGCTGCCCTTTTACCTCATTTCATATCCTTGAAGAAGCTTTACCAGGGGATTACAGCAGCCACAGAAAACATTTCTTCTGACAGATCATTACAAGGGCATGAGAAGAAACATCTTTCCATCATAACCTACTTATAAACCCAAACTCTTCATGTCTTCTTTAACTCTTACAGTCCTTCCCTTACTTACTCCCCACCTGAACTGAGTCAGACCTGTGGCTGTTCTTTCGTGGCATCTTCTGAATCTTCTRAATTTGCCTGTGTTGCTGGATCTCTGTTGATTGTGTCAGGTGGGGACTGGCTGGGATTCAGCCCTCCTGATGTCACCTGCTCAGGGATGTCATTAAGTYTCTGGTTTGTCCTTGCCACTTGCTTTCCCATTTGAACAGCTTCATCATAGGAAGGTGGCAGGTCCATGGCATAGAGGCTGTAAGCTGGAGGGGACACAGTGTTCTTATCCATATCCACAAACACTGAGGGAATCTGGACACATGGAGGGTACTGCCATGAGCTGTATGCTGTGAAGGAAATGAATTAAAAATAAAAACTCAACACCTGCATGGGACACTGATATATAAAGAGCAGGAAATTACAGATTTTGTGTTTTCAGAACAAATGCACTGCAYTCTAAAGCTGTCCATATAGAATCACTGCTGGTGTTCAGTGTCCCTCACTGTCACTCAGTGTCACCCTGATCCTTCCCCTCTCGTGCCCACCCTGTGGGGCTGGAGGTTGTTGTGGGAGCACCCTGGGAATTCCCATTCCTGCAGGAACACACTGCAGGCCCAGGCTGAGGGTACTCACAGGTCACTGTGCTGTGGGCAGTGCTGTCACTGTCAATGCCAATCACTGGCAGCTCACAGGGGTGCCGAGGGAAGGGCTCCACTGGCAGCCTCTTCTTCCTGCAGCAGAATTTGATGCAGCTGGCTGAGACCCCACAGAGCAGGAGCAGGAACAGTGTCAGCAAGATCAACCTGCAAGAGGGGGGAAACTCCATCATTSCTCTGCTTRTGTTTTACTCCTTCTAAACCAGAAYAGAATTTCACTCTRAATGGTTGGGAGACAGAACAGGCCTCCTCAGTTTAGTTCTGAATGGGTGCTGGATTAGAAAGTTGGATCACAAACTCAATCACAAGTTGAAGAACTACTGCCCATCAGTACAATCTGTTCTGGCTCCCAGGTGCTGTAACATTTCACTATTTTTGGTTATTTTCAACTTCTGTGCAGGGACAATGGCTCTGATTTCCACAGCAAGAGAGGGTTTGTACCAGGAGGGGAATACAAGCACAAACTTCCACAAGTCTAAGGCCTCTCTTTATAAATGAGCATKGAAATTATATTAAGTTATATTTATGCCTTGAAAACACAATTCTGTCTCTAGGTATTGCTTAAGGAAGTTTATCATTTAGCAATTTACAATGTACCTAGACTGAAATACCTGTGTTTCAGGTTTTCCTCTGCACTGAAACTCCACCTTCCCACCCCTGTTTCTCAATCCAACTCCCTCTTCTCCTGGAGGCTTTTAGAAGCTTTCTCAGCCTATTTTTGGTAACTGTGTCTTTTTAAACAGCTCTGTCTATCAACCAAAATTGCTCCAGACTCGAGAAGGTAAAAGTAACCAGCTCCCTCTGTGTGCTGCCAACAAAGTCAGTATATGGACAGRATGCAAATTATGAAAGCAGTGTCAGGGCACCTGTAACACGAGTGAGGTAGGAGGTGAATCCTGTTGTGAATCCTCTCTCTTTTCCCAGTTTCCCCTTTGAGCAGCTCTGTGCTCAGCTCTGTGCTCACTCAGGGGGTGGCAGTCCCTGTGCTCTCTCAGAGGGTGACAGTCCCTGTCCCACAGAAGGGAGCCAGCCCAGGATGGGCAGGGCCAYGTCCCAGCAAATCCCTGCTGGAAGCTGCCCTGTGCAAAGAGCCAATGGCCAGGAAGGCTCTGGCTATTTAGGAAGAACAAACAAGCCCTTGGGTTCAACTGCAGTGCACTCAGAAGGGAAAGATGACACAGCCCCGGGTGAATGCTGGTCCCCACCTGACACCCAATCTCCCCTGGCCTCATCCAGGCCATTCCTCTGGCAGCTCCTTCCCTGATCCTGCCCGAGAGAAGCSTTTCCACTGCTCCAAGTACTGCTCTTAAAAACTTCCAAATGGTTCTGGGWGAGGAAGACTAAAAGCCAACTTACCAGACATACCACAGACTTGTCCAATCAGACATGTTCTGAGGGCATCTGTGAAGGAAGGCAGATGATTCACRGATTTAAATAGCACATGTATGACAGGGAATGCACTTCCCTGGGGTGGAAAAGGGAAAGCACTCAGCAAGAGTGCGGAGCAAAACCACTTAAGGTTGTTCTTCATGGTGGTACCATTACTTCAGATGAGAACATGCAAATAATCCCACTGTAAAAGTTGCTTCTGAATCAATAAATGKTTTTATTGGGTGGTGCTTTACTCTTGCTTGGGAGAAAGACTCGTGCAGGATTACCAGAAAACTGTATAAATCACTTATTTAAAGATAACTGATAGGAAGTGCCTCACACCAGAGGTCTGAAAATGCCAGTCTAGACACTGCCTGTGTCCCCCAGATATGTTAAACTTACTTTGCCATAGCTCCATGCAGCCAGAAATGGCTTTTTTCAGCTTTAGTGCAGCACAAAAGGAGGAGAACAGCTCCTGTGACATTTCAGGAGCGCGGCTGTGTGTGCGGAACCTCCTGCAGTGCATTTCCCGCACCAGAACAATGGTTCTGAGCACAGGAGAGCATCTGCAAACTGCTCAGAAGGGACACTTCAGAGTCATCTTGGGAGAGAAGCATTCACCTCAGAACCCAATGCAAGGGCAGCCAAGTGACATTTMAACGTTGCTGACTGTCTTAGAGATCAAAAACGAAGTCGTCAGGGATGGCCATCAGCAAGTCACCGTTCTGGTGTGGGAATCTCACTGGCTCACGGTGGGAGAGGTTTGGGAACAGGCAGTGGTTACTCACCGGGCAGAGTTCTCCCAGGTGTTCCCAGCACAGAGCGATGCCTATGGAAGGGGAACCCGGGAYTGTGTCAGCAGTGGCCAGAGGAGAAGCGCCTCGAGTGCCGGCTGCTCGGGAGGCTCCGGGCTGCGGGCGGGGGCCGGSAGCGCCGCCGGAGCCCTCGGGAGCCACCGCCGCTTCAAGGACACGCGGCCGGCGCTGAAAGGGGACACCGAGCGCTGGGGACAGCCCGTGCTGGGCAGCGCAATAAATAACCGGCACCATCCCCGGGGGGCAGAGCCTCGGCGGGGCAGGGCACGGCACGAACGGGCAGCACCGCCCCGCCAGGGCCCCGCGGCCCCGCTGCCTCCGCCCGCCCGCGGGAGGGGTCGGGACGGCCGGGGCAGAGCTGACGGCTCCCCCCGSAGTGCTCCGGACCCACACCCTGCCYCAGACCCTGTCCTAGCTCCAACCCCTGCCCCAGCTCCTGTCCCTGTCCCTGCCTGGAGGGGACAGAGGGGAGAGAGCTCCGCTTGCAGAGATTCCCCTGGAGCGATTCGGGGATGCTCTTCCCTGAACAGAACCCACCAGGTGTGCAGCAGCTGGACACACCCCCTGAGCCTCTGCTGYGTCAGAGGCGTTTGAAGGATACATAAAGAGATGAGAAAGCTGGTATGAAATAYATGAGTCAGTAACAGATGTTKAGAAGAGCAGATAWWTTCCCTTTCTAAGAAGTCTCGTTAAAACACACGAAACACGACTGAAAAGGTATTGACGGCTCYTTAGGATCGGTGTGCTCCAGGCTGTTTAACTGTGTCCAACATTTCAAATGCAGRAATTCCTTCTCTCCACCCATGTTTGTTGTATYCTCCTCCCTGTSCAGCTGGGGAGGGCAGTGATGGAGTGGCTTTGGTGGCACCTGGTGTCCCCTGTCCCCGGGGGCAGCCACTGCACGGGCAGCACCAGTGGACACAGTGCCTGGGAAGCAGCAGATAATAGTCCCTACTTYTGGTTCCTAGAACTGAAACCCGGTGTTTTCAGGCTCAGCAATGGCATGTGACAAAGTGACTGCAGTGTTTTCCTGCAGCACTGCTCAGGGTCATGGGGCCATTGCTCATGGAGGGAAACCTGTGCTCAGATGTGTGAAGCAATGGMTGAAGTCACTTCTGGAGAAGCAGAACATGAATTCATAAATGTGTATGACACAAGTGCTTGCTCACTTTCTGCTTTCTAAATGAGCTGGGTTTGCTGTTAAGGRTTATTAAGACCATACATGGGTGTGAATTCCTCATGAAACCAGAACTGCATCAGTTTGCTTTTAGAGCCAAAGCCTGAGTTTGTTGTRTCCAGGGACCCAAGAGTGGGCACAGTTGCAAAACTCAGTTTTAAAGCAAAGTGGTCACAAGTGCAGTTAGAGGAGCAGAAAACTTCAACTTCTAGGAAATGAAGAAGTGTTTCTGAGGTCACATTTTCCATATTGTCCTCACAATAAGAGCTCCATCCCTACTGGAGTCCTGTCATATGGAGACAGGAGCACCAGGTTCCGTGTTTGGAGTCACCTGGCAGTTTTCATGCCCAGTGCTATGACTGTGGATAACCCACTCTGGAAGCACAGAACTGGACAAGAGATGAACTTGCAGGAGCTGTGCTGAGCTTGGGCACTGGGACTTGGCACTGATCCCTGCCAGGAGAGCACAGCAGCACTGCCAGCTCTCTGTGCTCAAGGAATTGCCTGCAAAGCCACTGCTTCTGCATCAGCTCCCTGTGTCTGAGCTACCAGGGAACTGTTCCCATCTTCAGTTGTCCCAGACAATTTTCTGTTCACTGGAGAAATATCAAGAAGCTGTAGCACATAACACACATTGTACATGAGAATTGTGTGAGTAGGAGCATTCTCACAGAATTCCTCCATTTTCAGGAAACTGAAGGTGTGCATCTCTCATCAGTGCAGGTTTGGATCAGGATGATTGCAGTTGTGGTAACTCTCAGTGGAATGGCAGTGGAACATCCAGGGTTCCTTTTTGCAGACACAGTAACTGTGCTTTTACTTTTGAAACTGTAGCAGTGGCCCAGGTGAAGCAGCACAGGCTGCACACTTTCCCAATGGCTCTGCTTTTCCACACCAGCCAATTTGTTTTCCCTTCCACACCAGCCTGTGTCTCTCACTGCCCAGTGCTGCCCCATGTGAGAGCTGGCACTTCACACTCTGTGTCCCCAGAGAACAAAGCAATCCAAGAGAGGGAAACCCAATCCTGCCTGAGCAGCCACTGTGCCCCCAAGGAATCAAATAGGATCACTTTGGAGGCTCCAGCTAAAATACCAGGCTTTTCTCTTATGAAAGGGACTAAAACCTGCTCAGATTTCCATCAGTGCTTTACAGAAGTTTTACAGGGAGAGTTTCCTTTATTTTTCCCAGAAATAACCCCCTGTTCCTGTTACCCTGGTCCAACCCTCCCCTGAGAGAACAAACACATACTGACTTTTAAACATGGAGACTTTGACCAGAGAAACCCAGAACCTTATGTTCACTTCAGTCCTGTGAAAGTATTGATCCAAGTGCTGCAGTCCCAGGAATGCAGGTACAGTGGGTGACACCTGTGCTCACCTGCAGCTGCTGGGTACCAGTGCTGCCTTCAGCTGCTTGGTGGCAGCTGCCCCTTACCCACCCTAACCCTGTGAGGGCACCAATGTCACTGTCTTTACATCATTCTTTCATTTCTTACTTCTTTTCATCCTCTGGGTGCTTTTTCTCAGACCTCTGTGAAGTGGMAGATTCCTAAGACAGGGCTGTTGTTTCCTGGTAGATAAAGTTACACTTATTTTCAGCACTCTGTATGGTTCATAACCAGAGCCTGGAGACTGATCTGCTGTCAGCCATCACTTTTTGGTTTCCAGGAGTGAAATCTGAAGGATCCTCACACAATGGATGCCCACAAATTCAGTTCCTTAAAAGAGCTCCTGCACTGCCACACGCTGTGCCCTTCCTTGCTGACTGACAGCTCCCTGCCATGAGGTGAGTGCTGSGKGAGCAGTGCTGGGAGCAGTGCCTTTGGTTGATGTAGTGCTCTTTACTCCCCCTCTCAGGGCACACAAAGGCCCTTGTGCCCGGCTCCAGCGCCTGCCCAGCTGTGCCAGCAGCAACCCCCAGCTCCTGCAGGGCTGCCAGAGCTGTCCCTGGCTGGCACTGCCACCCCAGCCCCTCCCAGCACACCGGCGCTGCCTCAGCATCTGCAGCCTCCAGACTGAGGAGTTGAGTGATCCAGAATTAAATGAGAACACATCTCGGTGGATCAAACGCTGCCTGGAAAAACAGGGAATTGCCTCTTCACTCCTACAAACCTCCTGTGTCAAAGGGGGACCCTGGTTAAAGTGTTCCTTGTGACAATTGCCTCCCTGCTTGTCCCTGCAGTTCCTGCAGTTCCCGCTGGGACATTTACAAATAACGTTTCTATTTTCTGATTGCATCATCTGAGTCAGGGATTTAACAGCTACAGGGGCCAAAGGGCAACACACCCTCAGAGTGTGGGGAGGGAACTTTGCCACAGGCTGGCTGTGACTCAGGGAAGAGTGTGATATGAGATGTACAGGATTATCCCGTGTCTRATGGCTGCTGCCTTCCTGCTCCCTCCATTCCCCAGCTCTGCACTTGCCSTGAACCAGCTGCTCCTTCCTGCCAGGAGTTCCAGCTGCAGGGCATTCTGGCTTCCCCAGAACAGCAGGATTCTGCTCTCAGCTGCAATTCAGCAGGAGGCAAATACAGAAATACAAAGTTCCTGGACAGCCAGGATCTCTGGCTAATGTCTGACCAYATCCAGGGAACAGCACAGGAATATTCCCCCTTGCCCACGTGGTACCAGGCAGATTTGACTGGACATTGYAAAAGTGACTGCCCAAATTATTTGGAAGAGGCTTGAATAAGAAGCTTTATTCTGGTCTTAAAAGAGAAAAAGTAAAGGCTTTTCCAAATCCTACAAAAAGCATCTGAAATTGGAAAAGGATAGAAACTCACCTATGTGGCTGTAAACCAGATACTCCTGATGGAATGCCTACCTTTGGGAGACAAGGGATTGACAGCAGGTGTAGCTGCTTGGGACCCTCTCTTCTAACACAGGATTATTGTCACAGGATCAGCTGGAAAATGGAGCTACTGGCACCAGAGTTTACAGAGAACTTTGGGTGAAACAGCAGAAACATCACATGGCCCTTCTTCCCACGTCCCTGCTGCCCTCACTTATTTGCAACGATCTCAAAACCTTCCCACATTTCAGCAGGGATGCAGGGATCTCCCAGCAGTGTCACCTCCAGCAGTGTCACCTCCAGCAGTGTCACCTCCCCATGTGGCCTGGCTGCCTGAGGCAGTGGCAGCAGGTGCAGACACCACTCTGGCCATGAGCAGCACTCGGTAGGACTCTGTGATTCCATCACCTTTCACAGTCAGGAGGGCTGACACCAGCGGGGGCTCGCTGCTCTGCAGAGAGAACCACACAGAAAATCAGCCTTTGGACATAGGAAACATGAGTTGATCACCTTCTAAACTCTGTGTTTCACATCTCGGTGTTCAAGGTGCCAGCTGGAGCCACAGGTGACAGGTTACAGCCACAGTGTCCCCAAGTGATGCTCAGGCTGCAGGCAGTGAGCTATGGCAGTGACTCAGCATTCTGTCCCCAGAGTGTCCCCACGTCACAGCCTGGGCAGCTGGGCACAGCAGCGACCTCAGGGCTCCCAGAGAGGGCTGGCAGGAAATGGATCCTGTCAGCCCCCAGTGAGTGCTCAGGGTTGTGCAAGAGCCAGGGGTTACCAAGAGGCACCATAGGGCTGGGTACATCCTGCCAGGAACTCTGCTGCCTCTTTCTGCCTGTGATGGCAGAAACCTTTTCATGGAACCAGCTACTCATTCTGCCATCCCACAAACAGGGACTCAGTGCCTGCAGTCTCCATGARTGCCCCAGGAGGTGAATCAGGAAGGGCAGTCACAGCCTCAGGGAGCTGTTGGGACATCCCATCCAGCCTGTGCCATGTAGGGCAGAATGGCAGGGGAATGGGGCACCTGGAGTGGAAATCCCAAAGGCCCCACTGACATCCAGGACAGTGCCAAAGGAAAGGCAGCCCATGGCAAAGAAATGTGTTGCAGAGTGATCTGTGTAAAGTCAGCTCTGTGCTGGCAGGGCTGCCCAGCTCTGCCCCAGGGCCCTGCAGGGCTCCCTCAGGGCACCAGAGCCTGGTCACAGCAGCAGCACTTTGGCCTTTGGGCTCTGTACCAGTGAYCTGGGAAGGGATTCCTCTGGGGTGGCTCATCCCTGTCCTTGTCA
>CADDXX010000998.1:83057-148708 GCA_902810485.1 Alauda arvensis | reverse complement strand
GATCTGGGGCGTGGACACACGGGTGGATGTTTGAGGGTGAAGAGAAGCATTTGGGGGTGGGATCCGTGGGGCGGGTTAGGGGTTCTGGAAGCAAGGGGGGCTCTGAAGGCATCAAGGACGTGCGCTGGAGGGTTGAGGGGTTTCAGGCTTGGCCGGGGGCTCACAGAGGGCTCACAGGGGTGTGTGATTTGAGAGAATCCGAGCTGGTTTGGGGCAGTTGCTTTCCCCCCACAGAGGGGATGGGGATGTGCAGCAGGAATTGGGGCTGGGGGTTGGCTCCCAGTGCCGGGGGATGCTCTGAAGAGGCCGATGCTCGCCTCGGGAGGAGATCTGAGAGCCTTCAGCCTTGCTTTCGGGGGATAACGCTGGAAATCGGGATTTATGGGCTTTTTCACAGAGGATGGACTTGGGGGGGYTCAGAGGCGTTTTCTGGGCTTGCCACAGAGGCGTGGGTCAGCCCGAGGTGGGCAGTGCCACCGTGTTGTGGAACTTGWGGCGTTTGTGGCCCCTTCCCATTGTGCTGTGGCCCATCCCGTGCCCCAGAGTAATGTCAGGGTGTCTGTGACATCCAGCCCTCTGCAATCTGGGCTTTTMAGGAGACCTTTCTGAGCTCCTGGGCTGGAACAACTGTAAATATTTGTTTGGAGGGAGGCGAGGGAGGAGAACCCTCTTTGTGTCGGTTGTTTGTTCCGTTTGCTTCACCTGCTCGTGGTGGGGATGAGCGTGGGGTCTCAGCTCTGATTGTGGGAGCAGCAACAACAACACCTCTGCTCCAGGCTTGGGGCAGGCAGCGGATCTCAGCTCCGATTTTAGGGCAGCAGATCGGTTTGGGATGAGAGGAAAGCCCTGACTGAGCATCTCTCAGGGGGCCAGGGGATGGAAGGGCTGGTGGCYGCTGCCTCCGGTGTCCGAGGCTCCSCAGGGCAGTCCAGCTCCGTGGCTATCGAGGTGATCGCTGTTGTGTAACTCGGGTGCCTGTTCCGACAGGTTCCGCCGTGGAATATTTTTCTCCTCCCCAACCTCTCGCCGTTTGTGTTCTGCATTCCCACCTGACGGTTGGAGGGTAATAGCTCTGTGTGTGTGTGTGTGCAGATCTGGGCTTGTTGGAGCACAGAAAATGGCTTCGAGCCTCACCTGGGCGGCAGGTGAGGGTTTACCCGTGAGTTCTGGCAATTTGGGGATAGAAATGTGCTTTTAGCTGTGTTTTGGTGTGAGCTCAGGTAAAATCCAGCCTTACCCGGGGTGTTTCAGCTCCTCTGTGATAACTGGCAGAGCAGGATCACAGGAGACCAGTGGCACGGCCGTTCTCAGGCTTTCACTTAGGTAAAAGCTGGTGCTTATTAAAAAAAAAAAAAATCATAATTAATAAACAGGAAAGRGCCAATTGACTGTACAAATCCCCTGGAAACTTGGCGACTCCCGGTGCCTTTGATTTTTGGGCTCAATGAGTGGCTATTGTTTCCGCTCAGTGTGTGCTGAGCCGGGCTTTATTCAGTGCAAGGTGTGAGCTCAGCCTGAGTTTGAGGGAGCTGCACTCGTGGAATGAGGAGCAGGGTGGCAGGGAATCACCCTGGGAATTGTCCTCTGCTCCAGCAGCACGTTTGGTTTGGTATGCCCTCACTATTGTGCTTTATACTGGAGATTTAACAGCTGCTTATTTTGGGAAAGGCTGGAAAAACATCTGAATTTTTGCGGTGCTGGGGAGCTGGGAACCTCTGTGTGCCACTAAACAGTGCAGACAGCACTCCTCCAGCCCCTTCCTTAAAAGAAAAAAAAAAGGAAAATAATCAAGGCTCCTTTGCAAAGGAGTGTTGCAGGTCGGCTTTGCTCGAAATAAATCCAAAAAACCCACCCTGGGGAATCATTTTGGGGCAGCAGATTTTATTATTAACACCTGCCTCAAATATTTCCCCAGTTAAACCRGGCAAACTCTGCGTGGTCCCTGAGCTATATCCTACAACTTTCCAAGAAAGCCTTTCTCTGACTGGAAATTAAAAACAGTGTCCAACAAGCATTCTTGAACTCGTCCAGCTCCTTGGCCAGACAGCTTGGGTTGTGTTTTTTTTTGTTGGTTTTTTTTTTTCTTTCCCCTGGAGAAGCTGCCAGGAGTGGATGCTCCGGAAATGGCTGTTGCGAAAGGAGCGCAGTCAAACGTCAGTTCTCTTAGCAGCAAGCAAAGTTCACTGGGTGGTGACCAGGGGGAATGTGTCCTGCCCTGAGCAGGCAGCAATTCCTTCTCCGGGGAGGCTTTTACAGGCGTGAAATGCTGGGTGGCAGCTCCTTTGTCCTCCTTATTCAAACCCCTGTGCTTCTCTTGTGCACCCCTATTTATTTATTTCGTTTTCCTCTTGTACACCCCTATTTATTTATTTCTGTTTCAGCACAAAAAGCTATCCCTGCACTTGAAATCCTCTTGGTAAAGTCTTTTTGTGGCCTTCTTGGGGAGTACCTTTGGATAGCTGGACCACATATTAAACAATGTATTTCCACTCTGGAAAAGCCCAATTGCCTGAGAGAAGCCAGGATGGGTCTGGAAGTTTTGGAACCTTGATCAACCTGGGCATCAGGTGTGCAGGATGTTCTTCCACAGCACCGTGTGTGTGTGTGTGTGTGGTCTGTTGGATCTTAAACTGGTTTCCTGACAAGTTAAAACACAAAATAGGTGTCAGACCAGAGCCCGGAGAGGGAATGGGGAGCCGTGTGTGTCCGTGTTCTGGGTGGAAGAGCAACAGCAGAAACCTCAAGGCTTCTGCTAATTAACCCCTTAATGATGAGATTCCTGTCAATTCCTTATTTACAATTCATTTAGAAGCTCTTTTGTGTTCCTTGAGTAGATGCAGGGAAAGTTCTGTACTTTAAAGGCACATTCTTCCTGCCTCTTTTAGTGGCTTTTTTTTTCCATTTCGTGTGTTTTCTTGTCAGCCCTGCTGCCTTCACGTCAGGTCCAGCCTGTGCCAGGGGACTGCAGCCAGCTCAAAAGAGCTGGAGACTTTTACTTCCAACTTGAAATATCCCAGGATAATATTTAGTTTCTGGATGACTTGCTTTTAAAGTGCTTTGTTTTTCATAGTGCTTTGCAGCTAATTTTAACTCCATTTCGGGTAGCAGCAGTGGGTCAGTAGATCTCATAAGCAGCAGCAAGAAGCAAAAGAGARATGTTTTCATCCAAAACAGGAGGAGAAATGGAAGGGGAAATGAGATGTAGGGAAGGTGCTGGAGGTGGTGGTGCTGTATTTATGGAAGGGCAGATCTGTGCTTGTTTCTCCAGCTCCTTAGGAAGGAAATGGGCAGTGACAGCATCCAGAACTGGCCTAACATTTGGGTTTGGAGGCAGTGGGTGCAGGTGAGCTGGCTCTGGGGGCTTGCAGGGGACACCAGAGGAGTCACTTTGTACTCAGATGTATCCCAGCAAGGCATGGAGGGATCCCAGTTGTGGCTATTAAGCAGCACAACAGTCAGGGTGAATGTGAGTATGAAAAGCCACCAAGATGATCAAGAGGGATGGAGCACCTCTCCTAGAAGGAAAGGATGGGAGAATTGGGATTGTCCAGCCTGGAGTGACCTAATTGTGGCCTTCCAGTATCTGAAGGGAATCTGCAAGAAAGAGGGAGGGAGAATCTTTATAAGAGCTTGGAGTGCCAGGACAAGAGGGAATGGCTTCCCACTGCCAGAGGGCAGGGTTAGGTGGGATAAATTTCTCCCTGTGAGGATGGTGAGGCCCTGGAATGGATTTCTCAGAGATGTCACTGCTGCTGGATCTCTGGAAGTGTCCAAGGCCAGGCTGGACAGGGCTTGGAGCACCCTGAGACAGTGGAAGATGTCCCTGCCCATGGCACTGGGGTGGAACAAGATGAGCTTTCAGGTCCCTTCCAACCCGAGCCATTCCAGGATTCCATGTTCATACAACGGGAAGTAAATCTTGTTTCTTTAAAGCCTTCATCAGCTGGCTCAGTGTCCCCTCATCACTGCCTCCAGGAAAAGGAGCTGCTTGTTCCCTTGGAGCTCTGTTCCTTTGCCCAGCTGAACGAGGAGCACACAGGGACTCCAGGTCACACCTCTGCTCCCTCACCACGAGGGGATGGATTTTATTCCTGACCCTGTGTGATACATGTTGCTCTTTCTTTTGGCACAGCACAGAGCCAGACATTGACAGGGATTTCATTCTTCCAAGCATGTTTACACACGTCCCTCTTCATTAAAACAGCAGAGCTACAAAGCCAATTGTTGCCCATTTCTGGTGCTGCAGCACGAAACTGGTGCTCCCAGAGTGGGGCTCATTAAGTTTGGTGCTGCACAAAGACACAATCAATTGCAGCTCCTGTTCCAGAGCCTTGGAAAGACTCAAAGTCAGGGGAATCATTCTTCCAGCCTCGAATCAAACTGTTGAAAAAGAACAGCAGCTACAATCCCTGCAAAAAAAATCTGTTTATCTGGTAAATACGTGGGTGGTTATTGGCAATTTTACCGATGATCGTCTTCAGGTTAATTATCCTCATCCATATTGATCAGGTRGAGTTCAGCCCTGAGAAAATGGCATCTTTCTGAGGCACAGCTTCGGGAGATGCTGGGAAATCTATTCCAAAAGGTGGTTAACACCATTGCAGGAGATTCTGCTGTGAAACTTTCCCCTGTCTAGCTGCAGAGACATCTTGACACATGCAACTCCGTGYGAGAATAAATACGTGCAAAATGAGCTCGGAGAGTTGCTGGGAAAGGAGGAGAAATGTTCTTTGCCTGTCAGAGCTCAGTGTTTGAGTCTCCCTGGAGCACAGAGCTCGAATCTGCAGCCCCCCACCTGTTTGTTTGGACCCATTTTGGGAATACAGGTTGCTTGTGATGGGGGGATTTGGAGGGAGGGAGCCAGSCCTTGTTTTCCTCTTTCTGTGGTTGATGCAGGGGGATTTGGATACCTCTGTGCCCTGGGATTGTAACCCAGGAACCTCGTGGGAAGCAGAAACAGCTCTTGTGCTTGAAGGAGTCAAACCCTGGGCTGGGATGGCCGAGGATGGAGGAGAGTTTGGAGCAGTGCTGAGTGACCTCTCAGGGTTTTTGGGGGAAGAGCAGTGAGGCCCGGCCTCGCATGGAACCCCAGCAAGGTTTGCTCCAACCCTGCTCCATCTCAGTGAGAAGAAAGCTTCGTGCCCAGGATCCGGGCTTGTYCAGGCAGTGTCTCTGCAGGGCTGGGCTCTCTCTGGGTGTCGGTGTGGGGAGCAGATSGGGCGGGCTCTGCTCCAGCCCYGCTCTCACCTTCCAGCMCMGCCGCATCCCYGGGCACCGTGCGAGGGGGGAACGCTCGGCCCCAGCCCTGGGAAAGCTGCTCTTTTGTTTCCCCTTCACCCCCATCTATTTCCTTCAGCCCGGGCGGTTTCTTTGATTAAGGAGATTATATGTTTGGCTCAATAGGAGCTTTTCTTCCTGAAGGAAAAAGAATGCTGTTGGCATGAAAAGTCCTTTTATCCACTCGTGTCCCCTGCTTTGCCTCGGCTGTTCTTGAGAGCACCCCCAGAGATACCAGTGGGGGGCTCTGCTTCCCTGCCCACCTTCTGTCCCCCACCCGAGGGCAAACAACAGTTGCTTTTTCCTGCTAAGCTCCTGATGGATGAATTTGCCTTTCTGGTTAACCAGACTGGAGTTACTGGACCTGCATGAGCTGCTCTGTAATTCTGCTCTTTGCCAGGAGCTTCCCAGCGAGCCCCGGTGCAGACRGGCCTTTCCTCCCTGGCACACACAGAAAAGTGGAGAGTTCCTGCCTGCAGCCTGAAGGTTCTGGCCAACAATACCTGGAAAGCCCCTCGAGGGTCTCTGATGAGAGGTGGAGAGAAGGACAGCCATGTGCTGAAGGCTCTGTTCTCTTTGTTCTGGCTGCTCTCTGACCGTGGGGATTTTTGAGGTGCAAGCATCAAAATTCAAGTTAAAAAAGAGCAGTTGTGTCAGAGGGGGGAACAGGGTGAGGTGAAGCCGTGGGGCATCCCCCTCCTTAGCAGGAAATTTTGGCTTTCTGCACAGAGCAGATAAGGATCTTGCTCTGTCTCCAGGCTGGGGCTCTGGTATCATACCTTGCAGGTAAACTGATGGTTTTTTTTGTTTTGTTTTTTTTGTTTTTTAATCCTACAAATGAGACTGAGCAGACACGACCTGCTTCTCTGCTTTCCCTCTCAGTTTCAGGCCAGATACTTCAGTCAGAAGTTTACAAAACCAGTTTTATTACTGCATTGAAGTGTTTTGTTTGCTTTGGAGCTTCTGGAAGCCAAACTGCCRCAGCCTAAATCTTGGGATTGAGACCTCAAAAATGAGTCTTAACAGGAACAAAGTTCAGTTTTGTTGTATCTAAATCAAACTGAAAAGAACCTACACAGTGAAATGTGTGTGGGTTAAATGTTTTTAATTTGTACCTTGAGCTTTTGATAACTAATAAGGGAGATGCTTTTAAAGACCATTTCCTTTTAAGTAGACTTGAAGGCAGGAATGCGCCCTGGGTGCTCTTTGCCATTTCAGATTTTCATAAAATCTCCTTTATCACCAACCTTTGTTCCCCCAAGTGTATGTATTTTTTCAGAATTGTCTTTTCTGCRCTCTGCTGGTCATGGGAAAACACTGATCTTGGAGCTGTTTGAAGTGAACGTTACTGGAGAGGGTTTTTTTTCCTTTCATTCTAACATTTTTCTGTCAAAATCTTCAGAATCYATGGGTGTTCTCCCCCCTTCTCAACACGGATCAGTCTGAGGGTCTTCCCTGTCTGTTTTCTGTGTTCCTTTGCCTGTGCTGAGCACCTGGTAATCAGCTCCATTTGCTGGTGATTCTTTTTAAAGGTGTCTCACTCAACAGCTCTCCAGCTTTTCATCACAGAGTTACACAATCACGAAATATCCTGAGCTGGAAAGGGCCCACCAGGATCTGCACTGGCAGATCTGCACTGACACCCCAAAATCCCACCCTGTGCATCCCAGAGCAGYGTCCAGAGGCTCCTGGAGCTCTGGGAGCCTCGGGCCTGTGACCATTCCCCCTCGGGGCAGTGCCCAGCACCCTCTGGGGGAAGAATTTTCCCTGMTACCCATCCTAAACCTCTCCTGACACAGCWSCAGCYCTTCCCTTGCCTCTTGTCACCGGCTTTTCCCTGCAGTTTTGAATCTATTGTTCCCAAACTGACCAGCACCCACCTTCAGCCCATCTGAAACAGCTCACAACAACAGCTGGAAAAGGAGGAGCAGCGACCAGAGAGAATTAAGTGAATAGTAATACAATTACCCTGATTGATTTACCCAGCTCTCTGGGATAAGGGCTAATGGATGTCTTCCTCCTAAATGAACCCTGAGTAAATCAGGACCAGCTTGTTTTTCATTAAGCCTCTGGTAACATGGCCCCACACTCAAGTGTTGAGGATGACTTTGTGCGTGACTTTACGCTGAGAGGATTTAGMTCAGCCTGGGCAGAGTGAAGTGTGGCACTTTGTACCTTTTCAAACCCTYCTTCACACCCTCCCCACCTGAAAGCCCATTTCTGCAGCGGGTAAGGACATGTTTTGGATTCCCTCTGGGAAGGCTGGGAGAGCTGATGAAAGCTGCTGAAAACCCGGCGTGCTGCTAAACAAGCCCCACCCTTCTTCTTGACATTGTTGGATTCCTCTTTGTTCCCAAGGATGGCAAGGCCTGGGCATTTGCTTACAGTTTTTCAGGCAGCTTGAGAAAAGTACAGCGACAGCTGGGAGGTGGAAAAATGTGGGAATCCGCCTCAGAGTTTCTCCTTCTCTTTATCCAAATCATCTTTGTGGGGAGCAGGCAAAAAGCCAGGAATTTATTTGACCCAAGGTAGTGTCTCRGATCAGGAAGGCAGTTATTAAATAAGTGTCTGATCTAGCTGGGTGTAGCAGGCTCGGCTCGTTGGGATTGGGTTTGGTTTGGCTTCTTGCAGCTGCTCCTTGYCTCCCTGAGCCAGGGTGGTGGTCCCTCGGCAGCCCAGGTGAGGAGCCTGCACAGCCAGGCCAGGTGCAATCAGCTCAGTCAGTTTGAGTCATTTTTGGGGTTGGGTTGRGGCTGACCCGAGGTTGGGCCTGGAGCAGATCTCAGTCGGATCCCGCCCGCTTTGCAGGGAGGACTTGGGTCATGGCTGCTGGTGATTGCAACAGGAGCAGGCCAAGGGCTGCCTGGACAGGCACCTCCTGGAAAGGCTCCTCTGCCTCCACAGTCTGTTCTGTGCTGAAACTGGATTCTTGCAGGTCTGGAATACTGAGTGTGACTTGTGCTGTTGGCAGAGCCGGTTCTTCCAGAGCTTCTGAGCAGCCCTCCTGAAATGGAGAATTCAAAGACGGTTTCCTCTGGTTTGAGCTTTTGCTCTCCGTGGGTTTTAAGGAGTTGATCYTGTTTTGATTTCAGCTCTGACATGTCTGTGCTCTGACTGCAAACAAGCCAACTCCACGTGCGAGACGGACGGCGCCTGCATGGTCTCGGTCTTCAACCTGGATGGAGTCAAGCACCACGTGCGGACYTGCATTCCTGAGGCAAAGCTGATTCCTGCTGGGAAACCCTTCTACTGCCTGAGTTCAGAGGAYCTGCGTAATACTCACTGCTGCTACTCCGATTTCTGCAACAAAATTGATTTGATGGTTCCCAGTGGTAAGTGGGGAGTCAGAAGRAAAAGCACGTGTTTGAAGTGGGAGGAGAGGAGCTGTCTGTTTRGGATTGGGGATTTGGAGTTCTTGGCCCTGTTTTCACTTCTTCCCTTCAGTTGCTGCATGAACCTGAGGGCTGGGTTTATTTCCTTCATCTGTAAAGCAGAAATAACAAACTGCTTCAGATTCAAAAGGGGATGTGTGTTTTCCCTTTGTCACTGAGCTGGCCCTGCCTTTATCAGCTGGTGTTGCTTCCCTTCCAAGACTCCAAATCTTTTCAGTGCTGAGCACAAGCAGAGGAACATTGCAGTGGCTTCAGAGCAAAGGGTTCAGAATTCATGCAGRGGAAGCAGCCCTGCCTCTGAGTGAGGGTGTGGGAAACTTCTGCTTCCCATCCCTGGGATGGAGGGGTCATGTGGTGCTTCCTCACACCTCCYACTTTCTGTTTTGGGCTGGTTTTTAGTGGGTGCTGTGAAGACTGCAGAAYCATTTTCCTTGGGAGCARTGGGGAGGTCTCATCTGTGCTCAAAACAACAAATAATTGTCTTCAGGTTCAAGTTCACTGMTGGTTGCAGGGTGAAAGGGAAAGAGGGAGCAGAGAGCCCTGGCCAGCTGGTTGAGTTTAAATGGAAGGTGAACTGCAGGCTGTTCTGGAAAATCAGCCCAGAACACATTCCTGTCTAAAAGAGTGAATGAACAGCCCATAATCCCTGATCCCACAACTGCAGCTCCATCATCTTTTTGGGGTTTCAACTGCCTAATAATCAGCCCCACCTTAACACAATTTGATGTGTCTCCAAGCTAAAACTGTCCAGTCCCTAAGAGAACAGTAAAACACAAGMAAATCCTCAAAGGGATGACAATTCCCTCAAAATGTCTGTTTTTCTCCTCCCTTTCCTCCCAAGGACACCTGAAAGACAACGAGCCCCCGTCGAGCTGGGGTCCCGTGGAGCTGGTGGCAGTGATTGCTGGGCCTGTCTTCCTYGTGTTTGTTGTCCTGATCGTTGTGGTTTTTGTGTTCCACCACCACCAACGAGTCTATCACAACCGCCAGAGGCTGGACATGGAGGACCCTTCTTGTGAAATGTGCCTTTCCAAGGACAAGACCTTGCARGATCTGGTCTATGATCTCTCCACCTCCGGCTCTGGCTCAGGTATTGCAAGAGCACGGGATGACCAATAACACCTTGCATTTGTCTCTTTTGGGCTGGTGCTTGCCACAGCAGTGAGGCCACTGCYTCAGAGCCTGTTCAGGGAGTTTGTCATGAGTCTGTCATGAGTCTGTCATGGCTTGAAGGGATGTTTAAATTCAGTCGTGCAGTGGTCTCGTGTCTGTTCAGGTAGGAGCAGCAGTTAAGCTCCTCCTTAACTGCAAGAGAATACCTCAAACAGCTGCATCTGTTCCCAGTTTAGCCTTGGAACAGGATTTAGGTTGGAAACAACCATGAACTGCTAAACCTGTGCGTTGCTGGCGTGCAGAGGAGGATGCAGGATGGCACAGCTGCAGGAAAATGGGGGAGATCCCAGCAGGTCAACGTTTTACGGTGCAAATGGTGCATTTGCACAGCCTGCTTCATCCCAAAGAGTGTTCCCAGGTGGATGATGTGCAGTGTTTGTTTCTGTAGCACTTMARAGGGATCCCCAGAATRGATGGGAAGTCACTGTTCAGTGGTGGCTTTGAACTAGGAAGGTGGTTGGGTTAAAGAATATAAGGAATTTTGCAGCAGATGGRAACTGTAGGAAAATCCACAGAGGCAGAGAATGTCAGAACCTGATATTTGACCAGGGAATAAACCTTCAGCAGCACATCTGCTGCTATATATAAAATATTTGGGATCTCTTCCATGCATGCTGTGAGCAGATGAGCTCTGTGTTTCCTTTAAGCAGTGTCAGTGATGCTGGGACTCCTTTCCTAAGAGAAACTGCAGGAGTTTTCTGCTTTTCAGCAGAACTGACTTCATGGAGTTCCATTCTTTGCATATTGAGGCTGCAGTTCTGCTCCATGACAGATCAAAGGAAGTTCCCCAAGTGCTCCATGCAGGATCTCTGCTTCAAAGCAAAATGCAGATGCTGCCCAAGCAGTGGCACATCCCACGCAGGAGCTGCCACCATTCCCTGCTTTGGGCCTTGCTCAGCCTCCCAGTTGTTATCAAATGCAGACCCTGCTGGCTTTGAGGACATCCCTCAGAATTTGGGGCTTCAGGAGGTTTTTCTGCCACCACAGGGGATTCATTCCTTGTGTTCCTTGTCCCCAGGCCTGCCTCTGTTTGTCCAGAGGACCGTGGCTCGGACCATTGTCCTGCAGGAGATCATCGGCAAGGGCCGCTTTGGGGAGGTGTGGCGGGGCAGGTGGCGTGGAGGGGACGTGGCTGTGAAGATCTTCTCTTCCCGTGAGGAGCGCTCGTGGTTCAGGGAGGCAGAGATCTACCAGACCGTGATGCTGAGGCACGAGAACATCCTGGGATTTATCGCTGCTGATAACAAAGGTGAGGAGTGCCTGGGGGCTGAGAGCAGGGGCTTCACCACTGTGCAGCCACTTCCAGTGCCTGACCTCCCTTTCCAACAAGTTTAATACCCAAATTAAACCTTCCCTGGTGTGACTTCAGGTCATTTCTTCTGGTCCTGTCACTTGTTACCCCTCCTGGCTCAATCCTTCTGTCAAGAACAGAATGAGCCTCCTTTTCTTCAGGTTGAGCCCTCCAGCTCCCTCAGCTGCTCTTCAGAAGTTCTCCAGCCCTTCCCCAGCTCCATTGCCAATCTCTGATCACACTCCACATCTTTCTTGTCACGGGGGACTAAAGCTGACTRAAGTCAACTTCTCTGGGCCTCTACACTGCCCAAAACTGACTCCAGGATTCGAGCTGTTGCCTCACCAGTGCCTGGCATGGGGGGCAAGTTACTGTTCTGGTCCTGCTGGCCATGCTATGGCTGATTTGAGCCATTTCTTACTTTCCCCTGTTACACAGCAGCTCTGCTCTTTCCCTGCAGTGTGTGGGCTGCTCAGTGGCCATCCCTGCACTGATGGATCTGCCTGAGCTCCCTCTCTTTCCTGTTGCAGATAATGGCACATGGACTCAGCTGTGGCTGGTSTCTGACTACCACGAGCACGGCTCTCTCTTTGATTACCTGAATCGTTACACGGTGACCATCGAGGGCATGATCAAGCTGGCCCTGTCTGCTGCCAGCGGGCTGGCCCACCTGCACATGGAGATCGTGGGCACTCAGGGTAAAAGCTATGTTAAAAAAGGCATTGGGGGAATTCTTGAGGGGAGGATTGCTGAAGGGAGCTGATGTGCTGTGCAGCAAACCCTGCCTGAGTCAGCCCCGCTTCATCTGGTGGTTATTGAGCAGAAATAGAGCGATTTGCTTTGGCTGGCTGCGAAGTGGGTTAACCTGGCGCTCGCTCCCAGGAGTTATATCACCATTTCACATCCCATCCTAAAATTGGCGCTGCCTGGGTGGGATGTGAGCATAGGCAGGAGCAGAATCACCCAACTCCTGACGTCTGCGCCTGTGCTGGGATGTGGAGTTTACGTCCCTCTTGAGGCCTCCGGGTGCCACTGCATCAGTGGCGCCTCCAAAACACGATTGGAGCCTTTCCCTGCTCAGTTCCTCACGAAGCTAAACAGGAAAAAGTGTTGCAACATCAGCTTTAACGCCCTGAAATCCTGCCTCACTTTGACAAATTGATTTCCCAAATTGACTCCTGCTGCTTCTTGTTTTGCTCTGCTAGGGAAACCTGGGATTGCTCACAGAGACCTGAAGTCCAAGAACATCTTGGTGAAGAAGAATGGCACGTGTGCCATCGCTGACCTCGGCCTGGCCGTGCGGCACGACTCCGTCACCGACACCATCGACATCGCCCCGAACCAAAGGGTTGGAACCAAACGGTAGGGAAATTCATCTGGAGGTGTTTGAGAGCCTGAGCACTGGGGGGATTCTCTGAATTCAGCGTTTCCCAGTGCCCTGCAGGGTCAGTTTTGTGCCTGAGTTGATGGCAAAGGGACGTTCCAGGTGTCACCATGCCGGGAGGTGTGGGCCAGTCGTGTAAACCTGGCACCAGGAGCTCATGTAATACATAACAAGCTTGGCCTCACTAAAGCCTTTGGGACCTTCTCTTGGGAGCCTGATGTAGTTTTGGGACATTTCTRCTTCTTYCTCCAGCTTGCTGTTATTCATGATACATTTTCTTCACTCTCTTATATCACGAGGCCCAGTTCTGTTCTGATGGTGGCTGTGCCAAGCCTGGGAAGTGCTGTGTGGGAAAACTGATCATTTCCTGTCTTCCAGAGAMTTCCCTCTCTGAATGAAAACGCTTTTTTTCCTTTCTCTGTGCAGATACATGGCCCCAGAAGTCTTGGATGAAACCATCAACATGAAGCATTTTGATTCATTTAAATGTGCTGATATCTACGCCCTGGGCTTGGTCTACTGGGAGATTGCCCGAAGGTGCAACGCAGGAGGTAACATCCKACACCTGCTCCTGTGGGTCTCCCAGCCTTGGGGTTCCTGTTGATCAGGTGTTTGGGAGGTTTCAGGGAGAAGAGAGCTGTGGGAGGACGTGTCCCTGTGTGTTGTCACTGTGGGAGGTCACAGAAGTGACCCACGACTGCTGCTAAGCCCAGCCAGTGTTGGGTCAAGGGTGCTGGTGCTCCCAGTGGTGGCTGATGTTCCTTTGGATGGATTTTCAGGACATGGTGGTGCTGATTGGTGGGGGGCTCCCCCAGATCAGTATAAATGTCCTGGCATGTGCAGCTGCAGCATCATCCCACGTGTGACAGTCCCACTGCCGTGCAGATCCAGTGACCCTGGCGCCTTGGCTCGAGGTGTTGATCCCAGCCTGCTGACTCTGTTCCAGTTTAGGCAGCTGCGTTTTATTTCCCTGAATTTTTCTCCTTAACTCCAATTCCAGATTCTTCATTTCTGTTCTAAATAACTGCAAAGTGTTGACGCATCTCGGCAGTGAGTCATGGAGCCCAAACCTCTCTCTGTCTGCCTGTACTGAGCACAGTGGCCCTGGTCCCTGTTCCCAGGAGTTTCACTTTCCCTGTTTTGCCTTTCAGGTATCCATGAGGAGTATCAGCTTCCCTACTAYGACCTGGTACCCTCTGATCCTTCCATCGAGGAGATGCGCAAGGTGGTGTGTGACCAGAAATTGCGGCCAAACATCCCRAACTGGTGGCAGAGCTATGAGGTAAGGTCTGCTTCCACCTCCATATCCCCCTCCTCCTCTCCTGTGAGGAAAGGCTGAGAGAACTGGGATGGCCAGCTGATTGTGGCCTTGAAGGGAGTCTGCAAGAAAGAGGGAGGGAGAATCTTTACAAGGAGTGCCAGGACAAGGGGGAATGGCTTTACACTACCAGAGGGTGGGCTTAGATATTGGGAAGAAATTCTTCCCTGTGAAGGTGGGGAAGCCCTGGCACAGGTTGCCCAGAGAACCTGTGGCTGCCCCATCCCTGGAGGTGTCCGAGGCCGGGCTGGAGAGGGCTTGGAACACCCTGGGGTAGTGGAAGGTGTCCCTGCCCATGACAGGGCATGGCACGAGATGGGCTTTAGGGTCTCTTCCAACTCAAACCATTCCACGATTCCTCCTGTACTGAAATGTGCACTCTGATTTTTGGGATGTGAAGGCTCTGCCAGTGCCCAGGCAGAGCAGCAGCCTCACAGACCAACAGGGGAAGAGCAGAGCACTGATGTTTGCCCTTGTTCCTTGCCCAGGCACTACGGGTGATGGGCAAGATGATGCGGGAGTGCTGGTACGCCAACGGAGCRGCTCGGCTCACTGCCCTGCGCATTAAGAAAACCCTCTCTCAGCTCAGCGTCCAGGAAGATGTGAAAATTTAAGCTCTGAGCCTCAGCAGGAGGAAAACTGCACAGGGAGCTGCTGTGCTAGAGTAGACGTGTGATGGAGGCCTACCTCGTGTTTCAGCCCAACCTACTGCTACAACCAGACAGCGGGACCTGCAGGCTGCTAGGCAGGGGGACGGAGCCTACAGAGCTGCTCTCTTCCCTGCCTTGGGTATGAAACAATCCGAAACCTTTTTGTGATCACCTCCTGAGAGCGTGGAGACTCGAGAGGGACTTCACCCGAGGGGATCTCAGCCGTGACTTTGTTCCTTTCGAGGAAATCCCTGTAAAGTTCAGCGTGCGTTGAGCCRACCCCGGGTGCTCGGTGCCGGGAGCGGGAAGGGAAAGGGAAGGTTTGCTTGCCGTACTCTCGAGGATTTTTCCCAGGGACTGGCACGTTCATGCAAGAAAAAAGCAAAAACAAATGGTGCTCTCTTCCAAGAGGCTGAGCTGGAACAGTTGATCAGCTTCACACAACAAAAAAAAACCAGTTCTCCCCTTCCTTTTCTTAAGCTTGAAAAAAAAACCAAGTCCAACTCGGCGCCGCATGCGCGAGGTGCGCGTGTCCCCTGTGCCTGGTCACCTCCTGGTCATCTCCTGCGTAGCCCTGCGGTGTCTGCCTGTGGGTGGCTCTCATCTCTGTCCGTGCTTTTTCCTGTGCATGTGCAAAAAAAATCTCGAGTGTCCCGTTCGTGAGCTGTTTGCGCTGGTGCTCTCTCCGTGCCGAGTCGTGAGCGTTGTGCGGCTTTTGGACAGGGCTGCTGCAGAGCGGATCCCCCCGGTGATCAGTGCCATCAGGCTGCTGCCTCACTGCCACGCCTTCCCTTTTTGGTTTGTTTTTTTTTAAGAGGAAACAAATAAGGAACTGAGAATGGCTCCTGGAATCCAGGTTTGGTTGGTTTTTTTTGTCTTGAGGTGCCCCTGGCGTTTGGAACTCTTGGTAGCGGGGAGATGAGAGGTGGCAGAGGTGGAGCAGGGGCTGTGGCTGGCACGTGGGGAAATGCAGGACTCAGTTTTTCTGGGAATGCAATTCCCAATTCTACCACCCAGGCGGATTTCTGGGGGGCCTGATGCAGCACTGCAGGCTGGGGACAGAGTGGCTGGGCAGTGCCCAGGCAGAAAGGGACTTGGGGATACTGGTGACACTGGTGGCAGCCGACTAAACATGAGCCAAGTGTGCCCTGGTGGCCAAGAAGGCCAATGGCACTGGCCTGGATCAGGAATGGTGTGGCCAGCAGGACCAGGGAGGTCCTGGTGAGGTCACACTTCGAATGCTGTGCCCAGTTCTGGGCCCCTCACTTTAGGAAGGACGTTGAGGGGCTGGAGTGTGTCCAGAGGAGGGCAAAGAGGCTGGTGAGGGGCTTGGAACCCTCACAAACCCTGTGAGGAGCAACTGAGGGAGCTGGGGTGGTTTAACCTGGAAAAAAGGAGGCTCAGGGGTGACCTTACCACTCTCTACAACTCCCTGAGAGGTGGCTGTAGCCAGCTGGGGTTGGTCTCTGCTCCCAGGCAAACCAGGAACAGAGGACACAGCCTTAAGCTGCRCCAGGGGAAGCTTAGGTTGGACATCAGGAAAAAAATTCTTCACTGAAAGAAGTGATTGGGCACTGGAATYGTCTGCCCRGGGAGGTGGTGGAGTCACCATCCCTGGACATGTTTGAAAAAGGACTGGACATGGCMCTCAGTGCCRTGGTTTGGTTGGTGAGGAGGTGTTAGGTTAGGTCATAGGTTGGACYTGATGATCTCCAAGGTCTCTTCCAGCTTGGCTCACTCTGTGATTCTGTGATCTGAGTTCTGGGGGTGCTCTGCACCTCGCAGAGGCACTGGGCAGGATCTGGCAGCAGGTGTGGGTTGGGAAGCCAACATCCCTCTTTTTAACATAGGTGTATAAATATCTCCTAATGTGGAAGTGGCTGTGTCTCCGTGTGGGGTGGGGGGATCTGCATGGGTTTTCTTTTGATTCCAGGTGGGGGAGAGGTGGGGTGACCCCAGCAAAGGTGGAAGTGAGGGCTGTGGCTGCCGTGAGGGCTTTGGCAGTCAGGAAGAGCCSTGGTGTGGAGGTCAGGTCAGTGTCTGAGAACTCTGAAGCCATAACTTTTAACTGGAGTGGTTTGGATTATTATTTTTTTAATTATTATTGCTGTTGTTGTTATTATTATTATTATTGTTGTTGTTTTCTGGGAGGGTCTGGATTTTAACTTTTTTGAATATTGTTAATTCTTTCTAAGAGCAGAAAAACAATCTCGAATTATTACCTCTTGACCTTGTTGGTTTGTAAAGAAATCACTACAAAAAAAAAAAAAAAAAAAAAAAAAAAAAGAAAGAAAAGAAAACCAAATGCACAGCTTGATTTACACTGGAACTGTTTCTACTCTGACCTTGCTCCTGCTCTCTAAGGTGAGGTTTCATCTCTGCTCTGGCCGCCAGGGTTAAGTCTTTATTTCAGTCCCTCTGTTCTTGCCGTGTGTCCCTGTCCATGTGTCCCYCTCCCCACTCTTCCCTGTGTGTCCATGCCCTTGTACAAAGTGAGGAGTGTGGTTTTGGAATCACGTTAGGAGCCGTTTTGCATCCCCCGAGGAGTTTTTTGGATCTGCTGTGGGAGCAGGGATGGGGCTCCCAGCTCGTCCCGAGTCACATCTCAGCCAGATGTTCCCAGCTGTCCCTTCAACCTCCCTCCAGAAGCTGATGGGGGAGCAATCCCTGAGGACTCCCAGGCCACTGGAACAGCCCCCAGGGCTGYCCTGGGAGCTGGGGGAAGGACAGGAGGGGACATCACCCCCCTGTAGGTACTGGGGCTCTCCTTTGGGTCCCCACCCCGGTGAGCGCGGGCACCCACGGCTCCGCAGCTTGCACTGAACTCACCCCCTCCAAACTGTAGCCACACTGCACCTGCCTCAGCCCCAAAGCAAACAGCGGCCAGCTGGCAAGGGATGAGGGAAGGGATGAGGCAAGGGCAACGTCCCTGTGAGCAGGATTTTAGGGAAAGCCTCATTTCAAGAGAGAGAGGGGCAAAAGCGAGCGGTTTCGGCGGCAGGAGCTGAGCTGACCATGTAGCATTCACACAGCACTTTCATGCAAAGCGGTGCCCCCGGCGGTGCCAGTGCTTGCCCGGCTGATGGAGCACATGGGACTTTGCTGCCTGGCTCCAAAACTCGCAGCAGCTCTGGGGAAAAGCAGCATTCCAGRCAGGTCCGAGGGGAGCCCGGTGCAGGACGAGGAGGGGGGGGTCCATCAGCGGTACGTGGCTGCAGGACAGAACTCTTGGTACTTCTCTGCCCCTTTGATTTTKKTTKGKTTTTGTACATTTTCTTAGCAAAGGACTGTAAGAAAATAGCCACTTAGCCACTTTACCTCTTCAGTATGCAAATGTACATACGGTGTAAGATAGGAAATCTTTTGTTTAATATAAAACCAGGCTGTCGATTTCTGCTGTACATTATTAAAAGTTTTGTTTTATTCACGTGAAGTGTCGCAGTGTCAGTTCACTGGGAGGGGTGGGATTGGCAGGGCACAGCTCAGCCCCTCAGAGAGGGGTTGGGGTGGGGGGCTTGTCCCTCACAGCTAAAATAATCTCTGGTCAAAACATTTTAATGGTGAATATTCCCATTTTTAGTGAAGATGCAGCTTCCAACACCCACCAAGCCACTCTGGAGTGGAGGTGAGATGAAGAGGTGGGATTTTCCACCCATGCAGGGATGAGCAGCTGAACTCTGGGGACAGGCACGGAGCAGGAGGGGGTTACAGAGCATAAATACCCTGGAGATCCCCCTGGAGCATCCCTGGGGCTGTGGTGGGTACAGTGAGCATCCCCCTGGAGCATCCCTGAGTCTCCACAAGCACCCACAGCTCCAAGGCAAGAGAAATCCTGCAGTAAACTATAAAACCCTGTTTGCTCCGAGGGTAAATGGTGCTGCATGAGCTGCMCCTTCTAATTCCTTAATTAGAGCCTCCTGCAAACGAGCCTGTTGTGAGCGGATCAAGGGGAAAATCTGCCCAGGCCCGGGGTCCCCCCGGGCTCAGACGAGGTGGGGAGGGGGAGGCACCATCTGGGCTTGTCCTTCCTCATTCCCAGCTTTGTCTGAGGCTCCTGCTGTGGTCCCCAGGAAAATCCAGCCCCGTCCTGGAAACGTGGGCAGCACTGAGATGAGAGAACGGGGGAATTTGAAGCCAAAACCTGTCTGCTCCTGTAGGGAAATGGGATGGCAAAACAGTCTGAGGTGGCTGCAGCCAAGTCATTGCCAGATTTTGGGAACAACTTGGGGTGTTCCTCTTCACTCCCAGCGGTTTGGGTGACTCAGGATCGSTGGTGGGCTCAATCCCATCCTTTCCCCAGCATTTCCAGCTCTCAGCAGCTCCGCTCCCGGAGCGAATTTGCCTCCTGGTAACCCCAGGCCRGGCTGTGGGCGGGAGCTTTGGGTGGAACGCCAGCGGGATTGTTACGATCTTCGGGTTTTTTTGGCAAATTTTAAACAAACATTTGGGCAAAGCTCTCAGCTCCGGGCTGGAAAATTCCCGCTGCCTCCCGCTGGAGCGCAACGAGGAGCAGCGCGACGTGTCCGCAGCAGGCACCGCGGCTGCCTCCGGGAATTGTTCTTCCCTCCGTGTCCCGGCKCAGCGCAGATCGTGCGGGAACAGCTTCAATCCCTCCGGCTGCCCCCGCTGGGGGCTGTGGCCACCCCTAACCCCGGCTCCTGCCTCCCATTAAATCCCAAAYGCGGCTTTGGGAGTGCCCAGATCGCAGCTGTCGGGGAGCAGCAGAGCCCGGCATTGAAACCCAGCGGTTTCACCCCAAAATCATCCCTGACGTGATCCCTGGGAACCCTCCTTGGCACCCCGTGACATTCCCGTGACATCCCACCCTGCACCCTCGGGATGCCACCTGCGCCAGGTTCCTGCTGCCCCACGGAAGCGCCCACACCTCCACACTGAGGTGTCCCTGAGGATGCTCCCACGCAGGACCCTCCCCTCTAGACCCCCACGGGATCCCTGTGCAGAATTTCATGAATTCTCCCCTGCTGGACCCCACGGGGATAATCCCTGCGCTGAACGCTCCTGCTGGACCCCCAGAGGGTCACCGAGCAGGACCCCAGGCGGAACCTCCCCCCTGGACCCCCACGGGAACGAGCACAGGACCGTCCTGCAGGAGCCCACCCGATGGACCCCCGCGCTGGAGCTCCGAGCGGGACCCTCACACCGAACCCCCCCGCACCGAACCTCCAGGCGGTCCCGACTCAGGGCCCGGGGCCGGGGAGATGCCGGACACCGCCGGCCCCGGGGCGTGGTTTATGTGCCAAACGAGCTCGGTTTAACGCCCCGGTGGGTGCGGTCCGGCTCCGAAAGGGGCGCGTCCCTCCGTGTGCCCGCCCCCGGGGTCCATATAGCGGCTCCCGGCACGGCCCGGCCCGGCCATGACCCTGCGGCGGCGGCGGCGGCGGCTCCGGCCGAAGGACGATGAGGCACCGGCGGCGGTCCCGGAGAGCCCCGGGCCCGCCGAGCTCTACCGAGCGCTGGCGGCGGCCGGCGGGACCCTGCCCCGTGTGCGCAAGGTAGGGCTGCGGGGGGAGCGGGGGGAGCCGGCCCGGTGCCCCCGGTTGTGCAGCGGGGCCGGAGGGGGAACGGGCGCGGTGACGGGCTGGGAGGGGAGCGGGGCTGCCGGGGGAGCGGGGCTGCGCCGTGTCCCCGTCCCGCCCGGCCGCCGGTGCCTGCGCTCCGCCGTCTCCTCATGGGCTCCAGTCCTGCCCCGGGGCGCCCGCCCAAACTTCCCTCGTGTCCCCATCCCGCCCTGGTGTCCCGATCCTGCCCCGGTGATCGCCCTCACTTCTCTTGTCCTGCCCCGGCATCTCCTCACCGCTGTCCCGTCCTTCCGCAGCATCTTCCCGGTGTCCCCGTCCCGCTCCGTGTTGTTCCCCCCAGGCGTCACATCCTGTCCCGGATCCTGCCCGTGTCCCTACCACGGGATTGTCCCTGTACCCCCATCCTGGTTTKCTCCCTCCCAAGCCCCACGTCGTGTTSGGGTCCCTCCCCACGTCCCCTCAGGTTTCTTCCCTGTGCCCCTTCCCAGTGTCCCSTCAGGCCCCACCTCCTGTCCCGGTCCCTCTCCATGTCCTGCCCTGCAGCTTTCGGGGCGCAGGGCCAGCCCCCCACCCCTGTGTCCGTGTCACTGGGACAGACGTGACCCCACGGCCCCCCTGGACTGTGCCCTGTGAGAAGCACACGGGGATCGGCCACAGGAGACCCCGGGTCAGGTTAAGGGAGGGTGGGGGACAGCTCACAGAGCACCCCGGGACCCCGGCACTGGTTAAGGGAGGGTGGGGGACAGCTCACAGAGCACCCCGGCTCCGGTTTGGTGGCACACGGAGCCCCTGCAAAAGTCCCTCCGTGGTGGCGCTGGGACCGACACCGCCCTGACGCTGCCCCGGCCCCGCGGWGCTTCCTGAGCGCGGTGGGGAAGCGAGAGCAGCGCAGACATCCGGAGCAGAAGTGGCTGCACCGCCACAGCCCAGATACGCACGGGGGCCTGGCTCCCKCTCACCAGCCAAGGCCACCACCAGACACGTCCCCGAGGGGTCCGGGACGTCCCACGTCACCTTCCCGTCACTGCGGTGACGTGGGGGCCCAGCGTGACAAGCGGCGACTTTCCCTGCGGTGAACGCACCCGTTTTTTGTGGTGTTTTTTTGCGCCCGTGGGTGCGTTTGGGATAATCTGTCACTATCTGGTGACACCCGTGGGGCTGGTGACACCCGTGTGGCAAAGAGGGAACCGCTGCCACCCAGCTGCCACCAAGACACGCCATGTGCCGCTCTCAAGGGACAGCTCACGGTGACATTTTCTGCGCTGCCWGAGCCCAGCAGCCACGCAGGGGCATTTGGGGACAGCCCTGTCACCTCCTGCCCTGCGCTGAGGGTCCTGTCCTGCCCGGCCAATCCCTCCACCCTCCCACGCCTCCGCGCCTGCCACAACAGGGACATTGTCCTGGCCGGAGCAAGGGGGGGGAGCGTGGATTTTGCATGAAAAAACGCGACTTTGTGACCACAACAGGGCCCCTCTGTGCCGGGGCCCCTCGSAGCGCGGCGTGGGGTGGGCGAGGCGCGGTTGACGTCAAAGCGTGGGGCGAGAGGGGGRCAGCTCTGAGGGTGCCTTTGAGCACCCATCAAAGGCTCCTTATGCCCGGCCAGCCCCGGGGGGCGGGCGGGTGCTGGTTCGGTGCCGGCCTGGCACTGCTGCTCCCCCGGGCTTTGGTGCTGTCCTGCGGGGACACCGCCTTTCGGAGGAAGGTGGAGGGATGTCCCCTCGGCTGTCCCCGGCTGATGGCTCTTCCTTCGCCGCAGGACGCTGGGTTCAAGTGGGCGACGCCGAGCCAGTCCCCGGAGGAGCACAGGTAGGCAATGCAGGAGTGGGGCTGGGGTCCCAGAGGGTTGGAGCTTGGCCCTGGGGCGTTGTTGCACCCTGGGTACCCCAAGAGGGCTGGAAATGAGGGGGATTTTATGGGAGAACCYGTGRCAGGTGAGAGCAGCRRTGGGGTCACAGCTCCCTGGTGGGGTCACAGCTCCCTGGTGGGCTCAGGCTCTGCGGGGACCCTGCCTGGCACCCACAGGGTTAAGTGACAGGGCTCTGGCCAAGGCGAACCGGGGTGGAATCCCATCTCAGGGAGAGGTGTCCCGTCCTTGGGGACCCTGAAGCAACATTTTGGGAAGAGCCCAAGGTTTGCAGAGGCAGGTTTGGATGTGCCTGGGGCTCTGTCCCTGACCCCTGTGTCCCCCAGGAGGGTGGTGATGCTGGAGAAGAAGGCAGAGGAATCTTTTGGCTTCGAGATCCAGGTGGGTGTTGAGCTGAGCTGAGCTGAGCTGAGCTGAGCTGAGCTGAGCCTGGCCCTGCCATGCCCTGCTCCCCACCCTTCCAACCTGCACCTTGCTTTGCATCGAGGGTATTTTTAAGCTGTCTCTGAGCTGGGGGTTATTTTTAGCGGCGGCAGAGCTGCCGTGTTACCGAACCTCCCCCGGCTGTGCAGCCAGGGGGGCACCCTTGGGTGCAGCCATCAGGGCAGGACCCCCCTTCTCCCCTCCCAGGGGCTGCAGGGCTGCCCCACATCACCCAACGCTGGAATTGCTGCCCCGTGGCTGCTCTGGGGGGGTTCCTGGGGGTCGCGGTGTCCCCGTGCCCCTCACCACACCCCATTTCCAGACCTACGGGCTGCACCACCAGGACAGGAACAGCGTGGAGATGTTCACCTTCGTGTGCCGCGTGCACGACGGSAGCCCGGCCGAGGCCGCGGGGCTCAAGGCTGGTGAGCACATCCTGGGGGGGCCGGGGGGGGACCCCCGCATTGGGGACCAGCCCCCCCTGAACCCCCCGTGCTCTAGGGGACACCATCACGGGCGTGAACGGGCTCAACGTGGAGGGCATCCGGCACCGGGAGATCGTGGAGATCATCAAGAGCTCAGGCAAYGTCCTGCGGTGAGCTGGGGGGCGCAGGGGGGGCCCGGGGGGCTGCAGCCCCCCCACCACTGACACTGCCGACCCCACAGGCTCGACACGCTCTATGGGACGTCCATCAGGAGGGCCGAGCTGGAGGCCCGGCTGCAGTACCTGAAGGTGAGCAGGGGCTGGTGGGGGTCACAGGGGGGGCTGGGGACCCCTCACCAGGGTCCTCACCCCCTCACCCTTCCCCCCCAGCAAACCCTCTATGAGAAGTGGGGCGAGTTCCGCTCGCTGATGGTGCAGGAGCAGCGGCTGGTGCGGGGTGAGTGGGGGTTTTTTGGGGGGTGGTTGGGAGGGTTTTGGGGCACCGGCCGGTCCCCTCCTGACACCCCCCCCGTGTCTCCCGTCAGGCGTGGTGGCCAAGGACCCCAGCATCTACGACACGCTGGAGTCCATCCGCTGGTGCCTGCAGGGCGAGGGGCTGCCGGGGGGCTCCTCCCGGGCCAGCGGCAGCGATGACTCCCTGTACCAGACCTGCGTCTTCGCCTCTTCCAGCTCCTTGGACGGGGACAAGGACGGCGACAAAGACAAGGATGAGGACAGCGGSGGTCCCGCGCCGCCCCCTCCCCGCCCCAGACCCGCCCTGGCCCGCAGCGCCAGCCTCAARTGTGCGGGGGGCCCGGGGGCTGCGGGGAGGCTTTGGGCCAGGGCCGGGGACCCCGCGGAGGGAGCGGCMGCCCCCCGAAAGAGCCGGCACAGCAGCTTCCGCCGGCGGCTGCTCAAGTTCATCCCGGGGCTGAACCGGGCGCTGGAGGAGGAGGAGAGTCACCTCTAGCCCGCGGCCCCCGGGCCCCCACCCAGGACTATTTATTTATTTATTGCAAAGGGCTTTCATTCCCTGCCCGCCCCCCCATCTCTGGGGGATGCAGGGAGGAGGTTTGGGGTTGGCCCCGGGGGTTCGGTTCGGTCCCCCCCGGGGCCGTGGGGATTGTGRCACTGAGGGCAGTGACACAGGACATCAAGGGACAGACGTGAGGAGCTCACGGAGCTGTCGCGGCTCTGGGGAGCGGGGCCTTCCTCCCCGGAGGGGGGAGCGCCGGGGGAGCCCCGCATTCCCCAGGTGAGGGGGGCTCTGGGGGTCGCACCCCCTGCTCCCCCCGGGGCTGTTGTACCGCGTGGGCGCTCGCCAATACAGAGACGATTTGCAGCGATGTGTGGCTGTGACTGAGAGGGGACAGAGCCCCGTGGGGACCGGGATGGGGTGCCTGGGGGGGGCTGGGGGCCGCCGGCTGCAGCTCCCCCACAGCCCCCTTGGGTGTCCCCGCTGTGACCACCTGATGTCACCTCGGACGTGAGGGAGCTCCCGGGGACCCTCTGTGTCCCCCCGCCCGCTGCAGCCCCCGGTGCCGYCGGCCACGTCCCGGCKCTGCGGGGCCCCGGCCAGGCCCTTCCTGCCCCGTTTCCTCCGGCAGCCGGCGGGAAGCGGGGCCCACCCCGAGCCCTTCCGCCCGCGGGGGACACGGTGCCCACGCAGGACGGGCACCGGGGTCCCCCCCACGCGCTGCCTCAGTGTCCCCCRGAGCCGCTGGGGCAGCACCCGGAGGAGTTGGGGGGCACAAAGCCACCCCCGAGAGCCGGGGGGCTGCTGCAGCACCCGCGTGTGTGCGGGGATTCCCTTGCACGAGGATTCCCTTGCCCCGTGGAGCACCGAGAGCCCCCAGCCCCTCTGCTCTGTGCCTCAGTTTCCCCTCTGCTCTGTGCCTCAGTTTCCCCTCTGCTCTGTGCCTCAGTTTCCCCTCTGCTCCGTGTCTCGGTTTCCCCTCTGGCGGGGCTGTTGCAAGTTTTGGGGACCCCAACTCTCCCCTCCCCGTCCCCCCCAGGACCCCAGGAGAGCCCGCTGGAGATCTGGGGGTGAGAACCGCAGGCGCCTGTGGATTGTGGGGCTCAGCCGGCTCCCCCACGCTCTCCTTGTCCCCACTTGTCGCTGTTCCAGGACTCCTCCGTGCTGGACATTTATGGTCTGGCTCCCGCAGCCCCGGCGGCTCCCGGCGTCCTCCCGCGTGCTGCCGGGCTCGGAGCACCCCGTTCCTGTCAAAGCCATCACGGGACCCCCCCCCCGGCCGCAGCTGCCACCCCACGCGGAGCTTTTTATAGCCGCGACCTGGGGCTGCGTGTGCCCGGCAATGGGCAGGTGGCCGTGGGACAGCCGGGGTCACGCGTGGCAGCGGCCGAGGCGGGCAGGGCCGGGGGGCCGAGGCGGCGGGGGTACGGCCCGGGRAACGCCCCGGAGCAGCCGGTCATTACCGATAAATATAGGCCCCGGGCACGGAGCCAGCGGCAGCCGCGGGCACCGGCTGATGAGAGCCCGGTGCCGGGCACCCTGCGAGCCCCAGCGCCCACCCCGGGGCTGCGGAAGGGCTGCCCGGTGGCCGTTCTGGGGGTCGGGGTGGGTCCGGTGTGAACAGGGGGGTCCCCTCCCCGCACCCCCGTGGCCTTGCCAGCCTGGCTGGGCTCGGGTTTCCTCCCCCGGAGCCACCGCAGTCCCCGCGACCTCTGCCGGGGTACAGCTAATGCCGCCTGCGGGGGCTGCCGGTGTCACCCGCCGGTAACGCCGCCACCGAGCGAGGGGCACGGGGGGCTGCGAGCACCACGCTCCGCGCCCCGGGGGCTTTGAGACCCCCCGAGAGCTCCGGGACCCTCCTGGCTGATCTGTCCCGGGCTGGCACCGGCCGTGCCCCCTCCTCGCGTGTTGCAGGGACCCCGAAAGGTCCCGCGGGGCCCGGGGGATCCCTCCGGGGGCGGCCCCGGTGGTGCCGCGGGATCCCCAAGACGTCAGTGCCCAGGTGTGACGTCAGCGGGCAGGTGTGATGTCACGGAACCCCCGTCGGGGGCGGGCGACAGAGAAGCGTGGCCGGAGCGGGGGAACGGGCAACGGGAGGACGCGGTGACGGCTCCCGGGCCGCCGCCTCCGGTACCCCCCGTGAGCCCTCCGGACCACTCTGGTGCCCCCGCTGCTCCTCACGGGGCTCGGGTTTCGTGAGGCCAGGCAGGGTTCCGGTACCGGAGGTCCCGGCTGCGGCTCCCGGGGCACCGGAGTACCGGCCCCAGTTCCCGGTGGGACGGTACCGGGGGGCTGTGCCGCTGCAGGGGCACTGACGGGGCGGCACTAACGGCGCTGTCAACCCCGGGGCGCTGCCAGCCCGGGCACAGCGGGCCGGGTGCCCCAAGACCCCCGGTTCGCCGGGAGTGGATACCGGCAAGGGACGGTACCGAGACCGTACCGAGGTGTACCGGGCTGGTACCAGAGGATCCCAAGGGAGTACACGGGTAGTACCGGAGGGTACCGGCTGTGGGGTGCTACCGGAGGGTATCCCGGCAGGTACCGGAGGGTACCGGGATGGTACCGGAGGCTGTTGAGGGGGTACCGGAGGGTACCGGGATGGTACCGGAGGCTGTTGAGGGGGTACCGGAGGGTACCGGGATGGTACCGGAGGCTGTTGAGGGGGTACCGGAGCGGCACCGGAGGGCACTGCGGAGTTCCAGGTCCCTTCCGCTCGCCCTTCGCCCTCCCGCGGGCCCGGGCCGGCTCCGCACGGGCTGAGCTCATCTTTCCAGCCCTCGGGCGCTGTTCCCGGCGCCGGCGCCCGCCAGCAGCCGCCGCTCTTTCCATCGGCCCGGCCAGGGGCTCCCCGCGGGGAGCGGGCGGGGCCGGGACCCCGCGTCACTCCCCCCGCAGCCGGCACCGAACCGGAGGAGAACGGGGGGTACCGGAGCCGCTGAGCACCGGGGATACCCAGATGGGCACCGGGGGGTACGGGAGACCACCGGGGAGAGCGGCAGCGGGGGGGACACCGGGAATGGGGGCTCTGAAGATAACGAGACACCGAGGGGGCTCCGGGGATGCCAACGCTGAGGGGATACCGGGGATAACGGTGCCGGAGATGCCGGTACCCAGAGAGCACCGAGAGTGAGGGCACCAGGGCACYGACAGCGAGGGGACTCCGGGGATACCGRCACCGAGAGGCCACCGGGAGTGGGGACTTCAGCGATGCCAGCACCGAGGGGGCATCGGGGGTGGGCGCAGCGCGGTGCCAGCAACGAGGGGCCACCGGAAACACCGGCAGCAAGAGAGCACCGGGGGATGGAGGCACCCAGGGACGCCAGCCCCGGGGCACCGGCAGCGAGGAGGCACCGCGGATACCGAAGGGACACCGGCCCTGAGGACACCCGGGGATACCCCTGACACCGGGGCCTCCCTCCCTCCCTCCCTCCCTCCCTCCCGCCGGCGGCCCCCGGAGCCCCCGGGGGGGATCTGTGGGGAAGCGAGGGGCGCCCGAGCTATTTTTAGCCGGGGCCGCGGGGGTATTTTTAGCCGGGGCCGCGGGTGCGTCAATGGAACCCCGCGTGCGTCACGGCCGCGCCCCCGCCGGGGCCGCCCCCCCCCGTGCGTCACCGGCCCCGCGCCGCCCCGCGCGTCACCGAGTCCTTAAGAGAAAGTAGTGGCGGGGCCGGAGCCCGGCGGAGCCCGGCGGAGCGGCGGTGGCAGGAGCAGGAACCGGAGCGCCGCCGCGCCGGCACCCGGGTACGGGCGGCACCGGGATGAGGGGACCGGCGGTGGGGGGCACAGGGGGCGGGGGGGTCGCGCTGGCAGCGAGGGGCGGGCTGCCCGCACCGGGAGGTTCACGGTGTCCCGGTGGTACCGGGGCAACGGGAGCCGCTGTCCCGGGAGGCACCGGAGGGATTCGGATGGGGCGCGTCAGGTGGCACCGAGGGGATGCGGGTCGGGCATCCCGGTGGCACCGGGGGAACCGAGCCGGGCGTCCCGCGTGGCGCTGGGAGGAACTGGGTCAGGAGTCCCGGTAGCACCGGGAAGAGCCGGGGGTCGCGCACCCGCCGGGAGCTGGCAGAGCCAAACGTCCCGGCTCCGGGGATCCCGGGAAGAGCCCGACACCACCCACTCCTCTGTGAGGAGCTGCGCAGAACCGGGAGCCTCTGCTCCGGCCACGGGGGACCGGGCTGGTCCCCCCATCACGGCACCCCAACCGGGGCGGGGAGCAGAGTCACCCCACACCGGGCATCCCCCCGGGATCCCCGAGCAGAGCGGTCACGGAACTCGAGTGGGCAGCAGCGGGGCGGGCAGGAGCGTGCGGGCAGCGCCGGGAGCCGGGCACTGCGGGCAGGGATGTGCGGGCAGCCCCGGGAGCCGGCAGAGGGGACAGGGATGTGCAGGCAAAGCCAGTCCCGCTGCCCACGCGGGCCTGGCAGCAGCCGCCGGGGCATTACCGGGCAGCAGGTGCCGGCAGGGATGTGGGCAGCGTTCGCCACCCCCGGTGCCACCGGCTGCTCTCGCCCGCCCGCGGCCSCGGGGCCCGGTGCCAGCGGCTGCCACCCGCCCGTGCAGGCGGCGGCCTCGGGGCTGGGCACACGCGGCTGCCCGCGCTCCCSAACGAGGAATCTGCAAAGAGAGCCCGGCCGTGGGCAGCGCGGAGGCTGCTGCGGGAATCTGGGGCCGGTCCCTGGGGGGGACAGGGCAGAGGGGACCCCGAGTGCTGTCAGAGTGGGTGAGAGCAAAAGCGTTCGAATAAACGACCACAGGAAGGCTCGAGGCGCCGAATCTGCCRGGATTTTCATGTAGGCAAGGAAAAMTCCCACGGGCARRGRCACTGTCCCTCGGGACCGTGTCCCCAGCACAGCCTCAGGTCCCCTCGGCTTCATTCAGGGACAGGAGGCAGCCGGGGGTCACTGTCCCCTCTGAACCCAGCTGGACACGCACAAACTCCGCTGGGACAGCAGCAGGAGGCTGGAGGCTGGTGCCAGCCCGTGGGTGCCAGAGCTGGACCCACGCTGGGTATTTTTAAACGCAGCTCCTGGMAGGTGTCAGCTTTCTTGGTGCCCGAGAGAGCTGCCCAGATTTGGCTGGGGGAATCCGGGGGCTCTGGCAGCGGGGCCGTGCCAGGAGCGTGGCCGGGGGCCAGCGCAGCGTGACCTTTAAAGGTCTGCGAGATGAATTACATTATCATCTTGCCATTGGGGTCACTTCTGGCTTGGCTTTCAGCTGGACATGGGGCTCCGGTGGTTTAATGTCYCACCAGATCCRTGCACAGCCCCGGGGGKCTCCAGGGACAGAGGGTGGGCTCCTCTTCCCCTCCCCTGCAGGGCTGCCTGCACTGACATTCCCMAAAAAMSCCCMAAAAGGGGTAAWGGGAGAAGTGGGATCCTAAAAACCKAAYTCAGCCCCGACTCCGGCTTCCCTTGGCCAGCCCTGGGGCTTGGGAATCTGCTGGCCACATTCCTCCCTCCTTTCCTTTCGGGGGCTTTTGCTAAGCCAGCATTTTGGGCAATGTCCTTTGCACCCATTGGCTGTGCCGTGACCTTCCCCGGGGACAGCGGTGGCCACCACGAGCCCGCCGGTGGCCATGGGGGTCCAGCCCCAACGCGGGGGGAATCCTGGGGCAATTCCCACGGCAATTCCCACCCTGCCTCCATCCTCCACCCGGATGACGGAGGGATGGTGCCATCCCCGCTGACGCCCCTCTCTCCCCGCAGAGATGCCCTGCATCCAGGCCCAGTGCAGCACCACGGGCACCGGCCCCTGCGAGCGCTGCCCCAGCGAGCTGCTCTGCCCCGAGGGCGGCCGATTCCCCATGGAAGTGGCAGGAGCCGATCTGGCGGCCGCCCCCGCCCTGCCCAGCTTCAGCACCTTCATGGAGGGCTACGCCGGAGAGTTCGACGCCTTCCTCTACCAGCTGCCAGCCAGCGGCCAGCCCAGCGCCGCCACCGCCTTCAAGCTGGAGGACTTCCAGGTGTACGGCTGCTATCCCAGCGCCTTCGGGGGGCAGCCGGACGAGACCCTCTCCTCCAGCGGCTCGGACTGCTACGGGAGCCCCTGCTCCATCCCCTCGCCCGCCACGCCGAGCTTCCAGCCCCCACAAGCCCCGGGCTGGGAGGGCTCCTTCGGGGCGTAYTCCCCGCTGCCCAACTACGAGGGTGGGCAGCCCTGGGCCGAGCCAGCCAAGGGCGGGGGGTCTCAGCCCCAGTTCTTCGCCTTCGGCCCCCCGGCCCCCAGCCCCGGYGGGTCCCCGGTGAGCCTGAAGGGGCAGCCAGGACCCTCTCCCCGTGTGGACCCGCGGCTGCTGGACACGGACGCCTTCCCCCCGGCACAAGGTCCCGCCAGGGGTTTCGCGGGGCTGCCCCTGGTGCCCACCTCGCCGCTGCTGGAGGGGCCAGCGCTGGCGCCCAGCAAGGTGCGCAGCCCCGGGGCAGGYGAGGGCCGCTGCGCCGTGTGCGGGGACAACGCCTCCTGCCAGCACTACGGCGTGCGCACCTGCGAGGGCTGCAAGGGCTTCTTCAAGGTAAGGGCCCCCCCTCCATCCCCGCCCCCAGCTCATCAGGTGCTGCAGGGATATTCCCACAGTGCTCCGCGGCAGCRGGAGGATGCTGCGGGGTGCCCCGGGGAGGGGCAGGGCAGGGAGCGCGGCCACGGGGCCCTCCCCACGGACGCGAAGCCGGATGCTGGGCTGGAGCGGGAGGCAGGGGAGGACAGAAGGGCTTTTGTTCGGAGCTCGGCGCCCCGGGCTGAGCTCGGCCGCTCCTTCCCCACCCGCAGCGAACAGTGCAGAAGAATGCCAAGTACATCTGCCTGGCCAACAAGGATTGCCCTGTGGACAAGCGGCGCAGGAACCGCTGCCAGTTCTGCCGCTTCCAGAAGTGCCTGGCCGTCGGCATGGTCAAAGAAGGTACCGGGGTCCCGTGGTGGGTGGGGGGTACCCAGCAGGAGTGAGGAGACCTCACTCCGCAGCCTCTGTGGCTGCACTGAGGGCAGACACTCACTGGGACTCCCAACYGCAGTGGTCCGGACTGACAGCCTGAAGGGGCGGCGGGGCCGGCTCCCCTCCAAGCCCAAACAGCCGCCAGACACGTCCCCAGTCAGCCTCATCACCTCGCTGGTGCGGGCACACATCGACTCCATCCCCAGTGCCACCAAGCTCGACTACTCCAAGGTAGGGCTGATGCCACTCCATGCCCTGCCCAGGGCCCGTGCTGGGGCTGGGGATGGATCCTGACCCTTCCCTGTTCCTCACTCATCCCCATCCCAGATCCTGATCCTGTCCCCATCCCAGATCCTGATCCTGTCCCCATCCCAGGTCCTGATCCTGTCCCCATCSCAGTTCCTGATCCTGTCCCCATCCCAGGTCCTGATCCTGTCCCCATCSCAGTTCCTGATCCTGTCCCCATCSCAGKTCCTGATCCTGTCCCCATCSCAGTTCCTGATCCTGTCCCCATCGCAGTTCCTGATCCTGTCCCCATCGCAGTTCCTGATCCTGTCCCCATCCCAGGTCCTGATCCTGTCCCCATCCCAGATCCTGATCCCATCCTCATCCCAATTCCTGATCCACACCTGTCCCAGTTCCTGACCCATTCCAGTTCCTGACCCATCCCCATCCCAGTTCTTCACTCATTCCCATCCCAGTTCCTGACCCATCCCAGTTCTTCACTCATTCCCATCCCAGTTCCTGACCCATCCCAGTTCTTCACTCATTCCCATCCCAATCCTGACCCATCCCAGTTCTTCACTCATTCCCATCCCAATCCTGACCCATCCCCATTCCAGTTCCTCAGCCGTGCCCATCCCAGTTCTTCACTGCTGCCCATCCCAGTTCCTGACCCGTGCCCATGACCCCTCACTCTCTCAGTTCCAGGAGTCAGCTCCGTGCCCCTTTGAGAAGGAGGACTCTGTGGACGTGCAGCAGTTCTATGACCTCCTCACCGGCTCCATGGACGTCATCCGCAAGTGGGCTGAGAAGATCCAGGGCTTCACCGAGCTGCCCAAGGAGGACCAGGACCTCCTGCTGGAATCAGCCTTCCTGGAGCTCTTCATCCTGCGCCTGGCGTACCGGTGAGCCCCGGGGCAGCACAGAGCAGGGAGAGCCCCAGGTGTGCACACCCCAGGTGTGCCGAGGGGTGACACCTTCACACCTGCATTTCTGCCGGCAGCTCGAAGCCAGAGGAAGGGAAGCTCATCTTCTGCAACGGCGTGGTGCTGCACCGGCAGCAGTGCGTGCGCGGCTTCGGGGAGTGGATCGACGCCATCCTCGAGTTCTCGCAGAGCCTGCACCGCATGAGCGTCGAYGTCCCCTCCTTCTCCTGCCTCGCCGCCCTCGTCATCATCACAGGTGAGCCCCCCCAGCTCCTGGCGTGTCGCTGTCCCCGTCCCCACCCTGAGCGTGTCACCGCAGTCCCACTGTGTTACCTGTTACCCTGTGTTTCCCTGCTGTGTTTCCCCAGACCGGCACGGGCTGAAGGAGCCCAAGCGGGTGGAGGAGCTGCAGAACCGCATCGTGGGCTGCCTCAAGGACCACGTGGCGGCGGCGGGGGCCGAGCCCGGCCGCTCCAGCTGCCTCTCCAAGCTGCTGGGGAAGCTGCCAGAGCTGCGCAGCCTCTGCACCCAGGGCCTCCAGCGCATCTTCTACCTCAAGCTGGAGGACCTGGTGCCGCCGCCGCCCATCGTCGACAAGATCTTCATGGACACTCTGCCTTTCTGAGTCCCCGGGCAAGGGGGCTGCCGTGAGCCCCTGACCTGCCTGGGGACATCTGGGACCCGCCCTGGGTAACCCTGGTTCAATCCTAGGATGCCTGGGAACCCCCTGGGCACCCCTGGGTCACCCCTGGGATGCCTGGAACATCCGCTGGGTACCCCTAGATGAGTCCCGGGGATGTTTGGGACCCCCCCTGGGTGACCCCCAGAATGCCCAGAAACCACCTGGGTACCCCTGGATCAGTCCCAGGATGCCTGGAACCTGCCCTGCTCACTCCTGGATCAGTCCCAGGATGCCCAGAACCTCCCTGTGGACTCCTGAATGACCTCTGGGACACCTGAGACCCCTCCAGACTCTATGTACACCCCTGGATCACCACCAGAACACCTGGAACCCCCCTCCTGAATCACCCCCAGAATGCCTGGGACCTCTCTCCCTTGGGTCACGCCCAAAACTCCTGGGGTCCCCGGCAGGATCACCCCCAGAATGCCTGGGATCCCCTCTGGGTCACCCACAGGATGCCTGGGACCCCCTGGGCACCCCTAGATGGCTCCTGGGATGCCTGGGACCACCCCTGCGTCACTCCAGGGATGCCTGGGTCATCCCAGGATATCCGGATCCCCTCTCTCTCAGATGCCTGAGTCTTTTTGGGGGCACCCTCGGGGGTGCCCCGTGTGCCTTCACGGCCCGGGGCGCAGCCACCGAGCAGCCCCGGTGCCGCCTTCCCCGGGGGCATCGCCAGCGCGGTGCCYCCTCCCCCTGTACAAATGCSCCTGATGTAAATAGCGCCGGCCGGGTCCTGTACAGAGCGGGGGGCGCGGGCGAGGGGTCCCTCCGACCCCCTCAACCTCGGCCCCTTCCCCTTTATATATATTTTTTTCTGGGTTTCCCTCTTTTTTGGCCATTTTCTGTATATAAACTTGTACGTACAGTGAGAGCCCCTGGGTGGGACCTTTGTGCTCCCCTTTGGTTGGAATTCGGGGATTGGGAAAGGGGGGGGACAGAGCAACGGGGTTGGGGACAGAGCAATGGGGTGGGGACAGCTGGGACGCTGGAGACGGGGAAAATCGGGATGTCAGAGYTGGGGAGAGTGGGGATGTCGGAGCTGGGGGCAGCCAGAACTCCTGGGGGCAGCCAGGAGGGCTGGAGATTGGGACAAACAGGACACTGGAGCTGGGACAGCCGSAGCTGGGGACAGTCAAAGCTGGGGACAGTCCTGGGGACTGGCGCTGGTGACAGCGGTGCAAATGTCGGAGCTGGAGGCAGTCGGGACAAGGGCTGGATAAAAACAGGGCGCTGGAGCTGGGGAGAAAAAAAAAACCAGTGCCCTGGAGCTGGGACAGCCGGGGCGATGGAGCCGGGGACAGCTGGAGCTCCAGAGCCGGGATGCCGGAGCTGGGGACAGCCGTGCCGGTGGAGCTGGGGACAGCTGAGGCACCGGACAGCCGGGATGCCAAAGCCAGGGACAGCCGGGGCTCCGGAGCCGGGGACAGCCGGAGCCAGGGACAGCCGGGATGCCAAAGCCAGGGACAGCCGGGGCTCCGGAGCCGGGGACAGCCGGGACACCGGAGCCTCACGTTGCCCACGCCGCTGCCCTTGAACCGTCACTCACCCCTGCGGCGGTGGCTGCCGCTGCCCCGCACCTGTCGCCTGCCTGATTTATCCTCCCCAAAATAACCGCGAAGCGTGACCGTGTCCCCCGCTCGTGTTCCTGGGGACGTGGCCGTTGGCAGGGCCAGCCTTGGCGAGGGGGGGTGCTGGTGGCGTTTGGGGTTCCGATCCCCGGAGCTGGGGACAGAGCCAGGGRTTCCGAGGCAGGGGGGGTGACACGCGTGGCTGATGTGTCCCCCGGSTTGTCCCTGCTGGGGACAGGCTGGCCCCGGAGCGCAAGTTAACGGGGATACCCGGGGTGGATGCGGAACAAGGGCCACATTGAGGAGCGGGGCCGGGGGCGCCCCGCAGCSACACAAAACAAGGGTCCCTCTGTCCCCCCCGCCACCGCCCCCGCCGCGGGGACAGCGCTGACGCACGGCGGGGCCGCCAACGGGAGTCGGGGTGGGGAACGGCGGAGCTGCACAGTGGGCACGGGGGGCACGGGGTTGGGCACCCGGCACGGCACRRCYCGGCACGGCACGGCTCGGCACGGCACGGCTCCGCTCCCGACATTTCACTGACCCCTCCCCACAGCTCAGGGCTGCCCTCTGCCCGCCTTGTCCCCATCTCCGTCCCCGTTCCCTTGGCAGGGGACGGTACCGGCAGAGCAAAGTAAAATCAGCTCCGTGGAGAGCTCCGGGCGGTCCCGGGGGTGCACGGCACGGGCGTGGCTGTCTCGGTGTGTGCCCGGCTCCCCGCACGGTGACACGCCATGGTCACACTCCTGCTGCTGCTCACACCAAGCCGCGTGTCCCCATTCCCGGTGTCCCCCATGTCATTCCATCCCACTGTCCCTGTGTCTCTCATGTCCATCCATCCGTCTATCCCCCTGTCCCCACATCCCTCATGTCCCCAGGTCTCTGTTTCAGTATCTCCTGTGCCCTGTGTCCCCAATACCCTGTGTCCCCATGTCCATCCATCTCCCGTTCCTGTGTCCCCCATGTCCCCATGTCCCTGCTCCCGCTACACCCCGTGCCCTGTGTCCCCACATCCAAGCGTCCCCCTGTCCATCCATATCCCCATAACCAGCCATCTCACTGTCCCTTTGTCCCCATAGTCTTCATGCCCGTTTACTCTGCGTCCCTGTGTCACACTGTCCCTTGTGTCCATCTGCCCCTGTGTCCCCCCCTTTCTTATTTCCCCACGGCCCTGCTTTCCCATATCCTTGTGTCCCTTCTGTCCCCCATGCAGGTGTCCCCTGTGCTCCCCACGGCCCCCGTCCCACAGCTCTGTGTCCCGTGTCCCCACGCGTGTCCCCCTCGTTGTCGCCGTGTCCCCGCCGGGGTCAGCGGGGGACACGGCCCCAGCTGCAGTACCGCGGGGAGCCGCCAGCACGGGGGGCGCAATGGAGCTACCGAGCCGCTCTGGGCTGGGCATTGCAGCTCTATGGCCTCGGGAACGAACCAAGCCGGGGAGAGGGGAATCCCCAGACTCGGGACAGCCATTCCACCCCCGGCACCGCCCCGCAGCCGAGAACGGCACCGAAGGGGCAAAATGGTACCGGTATCAAGTTCAGAGTGATGAGACACGGTGGTCACGGCCGGAAGAGCCGCCACGGTGGGCGGTGGTGTGTTCCGCCCCCCCCGCGCAGATGGGATGATCCACTTCCCTCCGTGCCGTCAGATGGTCGGGCCCGGGCGGTGAGTGGGGACCGGGACCGGGCCGGGGCTGAGGGGGGCCCGAGGACCGGCGGGGATCCGGGGTCTCGGCGTTGGAGGGAGCTCCGTGGGAGCGCCCACCTGAGCTGGGCTCGGGCCGGGATGTCTGGAGCTGTGTGGTGATTTGGGGGTCCCAACCGGGACCCCCCGGGCCCCTGTGAGGTGGGGCTGGGCCCGTACCGGGACCCCCGAACCCCTGTGAGGTGGGGCTGGGCCCGTACCGGGACCCCCGGGCCCTGTGAGGTGGGGCCGGGCCCGTACCGGGACCCCCGGGCCCCCGTCTGGGGTCCTGGGTCTCTGAGGGGACCTGACCCGGACATTTGGGTCCCTCTGGGGAATTGCGGAGCCCGGAGCAGCGCTCCTGGCGTTGCTGCCGGGGGAGCCGGCCTGGGGCACCTCCCTGGGGTAGGTCAGGACATTTACGTTTCTCTGGGTTGTAAAAGGCTCAAGCCAGGACACCTGGGGATATTGAGGGGCCTGTRCTGGCACCGCGGGGCCCTTGTGAGGCGGGCGGGCACACACTGGGACTACCCTGGAATGTGAGGAGACCAGACCGGGATGTTTGGGACCTTGTGGAGGAGGCCCGCACAGACACCTGGATCCCTGTGGGGCATCCAGAGCGGGAYCCCCTGAGCTTCTGCGAGATGGGTGGGAGGGTCCATATCCGTGGGATGTGAGGGATTTAAAGCAAGGCGTGTCTCTGTGGGGCTATGGGGGTGCCGATACCGAGTGTGCCTGGATCCTTGTGGCATGGGGGAGACTCACATCAGCACATCCGTGTCCCTGTGGAYTATTGGGGCCACACCAGGTCCCTGCTGTGGGGACACCAGCATGCAGGGGGTTGGCAGAGCCACCCAAGCTGCAACCAACACCCTCCTGTCCCCTCAGCAGCCGCTGCTGTGCCCCCTCCGGCRCAGCCCCCGCCATGAACTGCCGCGCCGAGGTGCTGGAGGTGTCGGTGGAGGGGCGGCAGGTGGAGGAGGCCATGCTGGCCGTGCTCCACACCATCCTGCTGCACCGCAGCACCGGCAAGTTCCACTACAAGAAGGAGGGCACCTACTCCATCGGCACCGTGGGCACCCAGGACGTGGATTGTGACTTCATCGACTTCGCCTACGTCCGAGTCTCCTCCGAGGAGCTCGACCGGGCTCTCCGCAAGGCTGTSAGGGAGTTCAAGGTAAGGGGGTGCCAGCAGGGGGGAAAATCAGAGCATAAAAGGCGTTAAGGGGAAGGCACAAGAGGAGCAGCTGAGGACATTAGATCTGTTCGAGGAGACTCATCCGCTTCATCCTTAGGGCAGCTCAAATCTCTGCTTTCTGGGAGAGTGACAGGACCCAAGGGAATGGATAGAGCTGTGTCAGGGAAGGGGTAGGCTGGATATTGGGAAAAGGTTCTGCCCTCAGAGGGTGATTCGGCACTGGAATAGCTCGCCAGGATTTGGTCACGGCCCCAGGGCTGCCAGAGCTCAGGGAGTGTTTGGACTCCTCAGGTGCAGGGTGGGATTGTTGGGGTGTCCCGTGCAGGGCCAGGAGTTTGACTGGATGATCCTTGGGCATCTCTTCCGACTCAGAATATCCTGTGATTGTGTAAAACCCAGTGGGATGTGCCCGAGGAGGGGTCACTCAGTCCCTGTTCCCCCATGAACCACGGTGCTGTCACGCAGGACGCGCTGTGCGGCTCCGGCTCCGACGGCATGGGGCAGATCTCCCTGGAGTTCTACCAGAAGAAGAAGTCMCGGTGGCCCTTCTCGGACGAGTGCATCCTCTGGGAGCTCTGGACCATCAAGGTGAACGTGGTGAACCTGGCCAACGAGCAGGAGCGGCAGATCTGCCGCGAGAAGGTGGGCGAGAAGCTCTGCGAGAAGATCATCAACATCGTGGAGGTGATGAACCGCCACGAGTACCTGCCCAAGATGCCCACCCAGTCCGAGGTGGACAACGTCTTCGACACCAGCCTGAAGGACGTGCAGCCCTACCTGTACAAGATCTCCTACCAGATCACAGACTCCCTGGGCAGCTCGGTCACCACCACCATGCGCCGGCTCATCAAGGACACGCTGGCGCTGTAGGGCTGCTGTCACCGTGGGCCGTAGCACTTTTGGGACAGTGACCCTGCTTGGATCCCCCTCCTTCACCTCCAGAAAGCTTCTGGGAGGAACTTGGCTTGGCCTAGCCTGTAATTTGAGGGTTGCTGCTCCTTGGTTTATGCCGTGGGGTTTTGTCCATCCTGGAGAACTGGCTCGGTGGCTCCGGCCTGGCTGATGACCAGGGTGAGTCCTCAGGGCACGYGTGGCACCAGCTCTGAGGGGTGCTGGGGCCTGGCAGAGGTTGCTGGGGGTCAGGGTGACACCTGAACCCCACCCCTTTGCAGCATCCTTGGTGCCACACAGCCGGTGCTGGCCGTGTCCCTTGTCACCACCTGTCCCCCGGTGTCACCCCTGTCCCTGGGGGRGCCAGAGCTGCCCCAAAAATAAAGTGTTTCTGCTTTCACACAGAGCCTGGTCACATCCTGGCTGTGGGGGACATGGGAAGGGGGAAGTGGATGCTGAAGCTGAGCTGGTGGTCCCCATCACATCCAATACCAAAGGGCTGAGCTGGGGGTCCCCATTGCACCCTCATGCTGTGGAGCTGAGCTGGGAGACCCCAGTGTAATGGAGCTGAGCAGGGGGTCCCCATGGCACACTCATACCACGGGGCTGAGTTGGGGGACCCCAGTGTGATGGAGCTGAGCTGGGGGGTCTCCTGAGCCATGGGGCTGAACTGGGGGACCCCCGTGTAATGGAGCTGAGCTGGGGGTCCCCATGGCACACTCAAACCATGGGGCTGAGCTGAGGGACCCCAGGGTAACAGAGCTGAGCTGGGGGTCTCTTGAGCCATGGGGCTGAGCTGGGGGACCCCATTGCACCCCAGTGCCGTGGGGCTGAGTGGCTGCAGGGCAGTTGGGCAGCCCCAGCTGCTCCCCAAGGCTCCTAGAGAGGGAGCTGGGGTGACCCCCCCTTCCTTGCAGGACTCTGCACCCCTCCAGGGGGGCTCCAGGGCAGAGCAAAGCTGCTGCCCCTCGCCGAGGGGAGGCACCCAGCGCCAGCGAGCGTGAGGGGGGCCGTGGGAGGGAGGGATAAGACGTTCCTTGACATCACTTAAACCCTCCCCGTCTGTCACCACCACACTCAGCTCCCGGGAGGAAGAAGAGGAGGAGGAGGAGGAGCAGGGGGACATGAACACGACCCGCGAGGACGCGGGGCTGAGCGAGGCTGCCCAGATCGCCGTGGTCCTGGTGCTCTGCCTCGCYGTCACCTTTGCCGTCCTGTTCCTCGGCTGTAACCTGCTCCTGCAGGCTGAGAGCCTGGCTGCACCCACGGCCCAGGGCGAGCGACGCCTGTCCGAGCCCGACGGGGGCACCGAGGGCACGTAGGGACCGGCTGGAGCCTCTCCGATGGACAGATGGACAGATGGACAGATGGACAGGGTGGATGGCCAGGCACAGCTGGATGTGGATGGGCAGCAGTGTCCTTGCTCGTAGCATCTCTGAGTGAGTGGGACAGCACTGCGGGCTGATGTCACCGAGCACTTGTAGGCACTGGGCAGGCAGAGCCCAGTGGATGGACAGATGGACGGATGGATGGATGGACATGGATGGACATGTCCTTGCCAGCAGCACCTCTAGAGCAGGAACAGAACAGGATGTGCACCAGGATCCTGCCCTGAGCACTGAGGACTCATGGCTGGATGTCACTGAGGGCAGGTGGGACCTGCCTGAGCCCGGCAGACGGATGGACTGACAGACGGACGGATGGATGGATGGATGGATGGATGATGGACATGGCTGGATATGGATGGACACAGCTGGACGGCAGCATCTTTGCCCACAGCATCTCTGAGTGTCCTCCAGGACGGAGCAGGGGACTCGTGTGGGTGGATTAAAAGGTCCCAGGTCAGAGGCAGTGCTGGGGGAGCTGAGGCCGGGCCGGTTCCCACCCTGGGCGTGGCAGTGCTGGTAATCCCCCCAAGAGGATTAGGGGGAAACTTTTATTCCCTGTTTCAGGGCTAATCCCTGGGCTGGTGGGGCTCAGCGAGGGAGGCCAGGCCCTTGTGCTGCTCTTGGGGGTCTGGGGTCGCCCCTCCCAGCCCCTCCCACCCCCACAAGCCCTTTCTGCCCTCCTGTCCCCATCCTGCCCCTCCACTCCCTTAGGGGGTCTCATCCTGCTCCCCCTGCAGCCCCTCCCAGCCTCGAATCTGTTCCCAGTCCCCCACAGCCACCAAAAGYGAGGTGAACTGGGATAACCCCACACTGGATTGGGGCTGGGGGTGCAGGAGGTTCCCAATTCCTCCCCCAAATCAGGTCCCCCCTCTCCTTAATCCCACAGCTTTAATAACAGCACTGCAAAGCCCTGCCAAATGTCTGCTCCCTGCACATCTCTGCGTCCCCTCCCTGCCCTCCCCTGGGCACAGGACCTCTGGCCTGGGGAGGCTCCCCAGACTCCTGGAATGCCTCTGTGCCCCCACCACGCTCCCCCAAATCAGGCACTGGCCGTGTAAAAGACTCCATATATTTCACATGTACAAAAAGTCATTGCGGGGGCATGGGCAGGGGGGGTCCTGGGGTGGRGGGCACCCACCTGCCCTTCTTCTGGTGCCCCCCCCCAGCCTGGCTTTGGTCCCTTTGRTTTTTTGGCACTTAGTGTTCACATCAGTGGTCAAAGTGTCGAGCGCGGGGTGGAGGGGTCCCTCTGGTCCCTGTAGTGGGGGTGGGGGCTCTGAGGCAGTGAGCCCCCCGGGGACAAGGGGCACCCCAAGGGTCTGCTCCTGATGCTGGGGCCCCACCACAGATGGATTTGGCCTCTGCCTTGGGTGGGCAGGGGGTGGTCTGGGTGCAGGGTCTCCCTGGGCACAGGGATGTCACCTGTGAGCGTGGTGGCACGAGGACATTTTGGCCCTGTTTCCCACATGGTGTCAGGGCAGGACGGAGCCTCTCTGGGCACCTGGGGGGCAGAGGGGGGTGAGGAGAGGAAACTGAGGCAGCCCCAGTCCTCCCCTGTCCCYCCAGTCGGGCTCCTCAGCCTTGCTCAGCTACAGGCGGATCCACCTTCGGGCTGTGGGATGGAAGGGACAGTCAGGGACAGAGCCAAGGACACCTGGCCTGGCCTGAGGGGGTGCCCAGGTGACCCCCCAGAGTACAGGCAGCACTGGGTGAGTCCTCCAGGCACTGGGCTGGGACCCAGCAATGCACTGGGATTCACACTCTGGGCTCCAGYAGGGCACTGGGACCATACCCTGGCWTCCAGKTTTGCCCTGGGATCCTGCACAGAACCCAGCAGTGYACTGGGACCTTGTACTGGGACCCAGTAGTGCACTGGGATACCRGCCTGGGATCCAGTATTGTGCTGGGWTCCCAGCTTGAGRCCCAGCAKWGCACTGGCRTCCTGCCCTGTGATCCAGTGATGCACTAAGACCCCATTCTGGGATCCAGTATKGCAGTGGGATCTGTGCTGGAATCCAGCCTTGCTCCAGGATCCAGCACTGGGATCCTGTGCTGGGTACCAGCATCAAACTGGAATCCYGTGCCAGGGCCCAGCCKTATGTGAGGATCCACTGCTGGGATCTTGTGCTGGGACCCAGCCTTGCACCGAGATCCTGGACTGGAATCCTGCGCCAGGACTCCGTGCTGGGTAGCAGCACTTCCTTGGGATCCAGTGCCAGGACCTGGCCTTGCACCTGGATCCAGCCTTAAGCTGGGACCCTGTGCTGGGATCCAGGTTTGCACCAGGATCCTGTGCTGGGATCCAGCCTTGCTCCAGGATCCTGTGCTGGGATCCAGGCTTGCACCAGGATCCTGTGCTGGGATCCAGGCTTGAACCAGGATCCTGTGCTGGGATCCAGGCTTGAACCAGGATCCTGTGCTGGGATCCAGGCTTGAACTAGGATCCTGTGCTGAGACTCAGCCTTGCAGTAGGATCCTGTGCCAGGATCCAGGTCTATGGAGGCATTCTATGCAGGGATCCTGCTTTGCACCAGGATCTCGTGCTGGGATCCTGTGCTGGCATCCAGCCTTGCTCTGCCCCGATCCAAAGSACCGGGGCACACCAGACACCCTTGGGGTGACAACATGCAGGGAGGGAGCGTGCAGAAGGGGGCATGCGGGGTCAGGGGGGAACCCAGGGGGATCCAGGTGGCATGCAAGGGGATCCAGGCATGCAGCTGGTACCTGGGGTCTTAACAGCTGGACTCGTCGTGGTGGGACGGGTCGCAGAAGAAGCGGGAGCCCCGCTTGGCCGTGCGGGCAGTGAAGGGGACGCTCTTCAGCGCTGCGGGGGCACGGGCAGGGAACGGGGGGGGACAGGGACATGTCAGCCCCTGTGGCTGGCGGGGGCCAGGGCAGGGGGCTGGGGGCTGAGGGGGTCGTACCAGTGATGATGTCCTCGATGGTGCCRTCCTTGCCCTCGTACATGGGCCGGTGGTCCTTGGCCTGGCGCCGCCGCAGCTCCGCGATCAGCTCCTGCTGCTGCCACTTGTTCCGCTGCACAGGGAGTCCAGGTTAGGGACACAGGGGTCCTCTGCGTGCCCCCTACTCCCCAGCCCACCCCRTGCCTGCCTCCACTAACCTTCTCCTGCTTTTTAGCCTCCTGCGCCAGCAGCTTCTCCCGCATCACCTCCTCCTGCTTCTTCCGCGTCTCGTTTTCCTGCTCCGCATCCTGCCGGGATGTGCACACAGGTGGGGGCTGTCAGCTTTGCCCCACCGTGGTGTCACTCACCTGTGTAGCCCCTCCCGGCCCCACCTCACCTTGTAGGAGTGGATGAATCGGACAAAGACCGGGAAGAAGACGGACGGGGGGGTCGTCTTGGGGCTCTCGCCGAAATACCGCACCACGGTGTTGTAGGCGTCCTGGCACAGGAGCGGTGGTCAGGGACGGGCAGCGTCCAGCACAGGGGGAGTGCGAGGCATGGTGGGCATCACGTGTGGGCAGAGCAGGGCAGGGGTGCACGGGGAGTGTGCAGAGCAAGGTGTGTGTGACAAGGGATGCACGCTGAGAGTGCAAAGGAAGGCAGGAGTGCACAGGGGCCATGCAGAGCAAGGTGTGTGTGACAAGGGATGCACGCTGAGAATGCAAAGGAAGGCAGGAGTGCACAGGGGCCGTGCAGAGCAAGGTGTGGGTGATGCACGAGAAGTGTGCGGAGCCAGGAGTGCAGCCTGATGCGCACAAGGAGCATGCAAAGCAAGGTGTGGATGAGCAAATGTGCACAAAAAGTGTGCAGAGCAAGGTGTGGATGATAAGGGATTCAAAAGGAACGTGCAAAAGGAAGCAGTAGTGTGCATGCAGAGCCAGGAGCGGAACCTGATGTGCACAAGGAGGATGCAAGGCAAAGTGTGGATGAACAGATGTGCATGAGGAGTGTGCAAAGCAACATGGTGCATGTGCATGTGCAGGTCTGCACAAAGAATGCATAGAGCRAGGCATGGATGATAAGGAATGACACAGAGCATGCAAAGGAAAGCAGGAGTGCAAGAGGAGCATGCAGAGCAAGGTGTGGATGACCAGCTGTGCACAAGGACCATGCAAGACAACGTGTGGATGACCAGGTGTGCAAGAGGAGTGTACAGAGCCAGGAGTGGGTGACCAGCTGTGCACAAGGACCATGTAAGACAAGCTGTGGATGGCCAGCCGTGCACAGGGAGCACACAGAGCAAGGTGTGGCTGAGCAGGTGTGCCTGTGGTCGGTGCCAGGCCGGGGTGTGAGCTGCCCTCACCTCGGCCGTGCGTGCATCGCGCTGCAGCCGCTCCAGCTGCCCCTCGCTGCTGCCCAGGAAGCTGCGCAGCACYGGGCTCTCGTGCTGCCCGCACTCCCTCCGCAGCAGCTCCATGCCCCGGCCCAGCTCCTTCACATCCAGCAGCACGTTCTCCAGGGACACTGCAGGGACACGGGGTGGGTCAGTGGCTGCGTGGGGCCGGGACAGCGAGGTAGGGCACAGGTTGAGGGGCACCTGCCGCAGCCTTCTCCACAAAGTGCAGTTCCTGCCAGAAGGTCGCCAGCTCCGGGTACTTCTCCCGCACCGTCAGCGCGATGAAGTGCAGCAGCGTCATCTTCCTGTCTGTCGACTTGGTGTCCAGGAGCTGCGGGAGGATTTGGGGAGGGGGGTCAGGGCTGTGGGATGAGAACCTCGGGGTCTCAAGGAGCCAGGGAGGGGCTGCCCACCAGGTCCAGGCTCTGCAGTTTGAAGCCGTAGACGGCGCCGCGTTTGCTGCTGTTCATGTAGTTGCCCAACGCCAAGATGATCTGCAGGGGCAACGCAGCGGGATTGGAGGGTCAGGAGGCAGTGAGACCCCCACAGGACCCCCCCTCACCCAGCTACGGTGAGGCTGGAGTGAAGGACCCCCACCCAGCCTRYCCTCACATCCCCACCTCCAACATGTGCTTCAGCTTCTGCGACGACTTGACCGAGGCCGAGGCCGCAATGATGGCATTGAGCTGCTGCAGGGGGACAGGACGGGGTGGGCTCAGCTGCGGTTCAGGGTGCAGGGACCCCCCTGGCGGGTCCGGCACCCCCTTCCCCAGCCCCGTACCGGTGTCAGCATCTGGATGTTCTCGGCGAAGTTGCCGAGGAAGGCCATGATGGCCATGCGCTGCGGCAGCCGCTCCACCTTGCTGAACTGCAGCATGAAGCGGTCCTCGTCCGCCAGCTCCTCCAGCGGCTTCCGCTCGCGCTCGTACTGCCGCAGCGCCTTGGCCTCCGCCTCCGTGGGCAGGAACCGCATCAGGCACTCCACAAAATCCACCGGCAGCGTCGCCAGGTCGAACCTGCCCCGCGGCGCAGCGTTGGGGAGCGGCTCCCAGCCCCCCCAGATCCCATCCTGGCTCCCTGCGACCTGCTTGGCCACCCCGAGCCACAGGCAGAGCCCCTGCACGCTGCCTGAGCCTCTGAACCCTGCCTGGACCTCCTGAACCCCAATCGAACCATGTGTCCCCCAGCCAAGTCCTCTGCACCCCAACAAACCCTTCAACATCTTGCCTGGCTCTTYTGTTGATCCCCCTTCAATCCCCTTCCCCCCTGGCCAGACCCTCTGCAGCCCAGCAAGCCCCTCTGCATTCTAGACAGTCTCTCAGCATCCTGCCTGGCACCCCTGAACCCCAAAAAACTCCTGCTGCACCTCTGCCAAGGTGCCCTGTACTCTGCCTTGCTCCCCTGAACCCCAAGCAGCCACCCTGCTCCCCAGCCAAACCATCTGCACCCCAGCCTGTCCCTCCTGCACCCTGACCAGGCCTGCTGCACCCTGACTGCACCCTCTGGACCCCAACAAGCCCCTCTGCACCCCAACCATGTCTGCCCCCCCTGAACCCCCACCAGACCACTTGCCCCTCCGCCAAACCCTCCACAACCCAGCCAGTCTCCTTGAGCCCTGCCTGGTCCCTCTGCAACCCCAGCTGTCCTCCCCTGTGCCCCAACTGTTCCCACTGTACCCCAGCCAAGGCCCTGTACCCTGCCTGAAACCCCTGCACCCCATCCAGACCCCCCTGCACTCTGAGCCACCTGAACCTCCAGCCAGACCACCTGTCCCCTGTCCGAGCCCTCTACACCTCACCTGGCCCCCTTACACCCCAACCAACCCCCTTGCACCCCATTCCTGACCCTCCCTGCTCCATTCCTGGCCCCCCTCTAGTCCCCAGGTCCCCGTGCCCCCCGTACGTGTGGATGGCCCGGCAGATCTCGTCGGCGCTGCGCCCGGCCTTGCGCAGGGTGATGGCCAAGTTCTTGGCACGGTTGGCCTCCAGCAGGGTCACCTTGGTGGCCACTTTCTGCGCCGCCTTGCTCTTGGCACACACCAGGTCCAGGGCCGGGCCCTGCGCCTTGGTCTTGAACAGCTCCTCGAAGCGCTCCAGGTCCAGGTCCTGGGGAGAACGAGGGGGGTCAGAGGTGGGGGTGGAGGGGGGGATCAAGTGGGGAGGGGTCCTGGGCTCACCTCCAGCACACGCTCGTCGTCCAGCTCGCTGAACACCGTCCCGCTGATCTGGCTGGGCTTCAGCGCCGTCCAGTTGAACACAGGCAGCCGGAATTTGGTCTTGATGGGCTTCTTGATGCGGATGGCTGCCGGCAGGGTGGGAGCCAGCTCAGCACCCCCGGGGCACGGGGACACGTCCTGTGCCCACCCTGAGCCACCTGAGCCTGGTGTGATGAACCCCTGGGCCATCCCATCCCCTTGCTGGGGTCCTTGAGTGGGTGTTCCTTGAGGATTGCAACCCCAGCACCCTGGTGCCCGCARCCCTTCACTGCCCCTTGTCCCTGTCCCCACAGTTCCTATGTCCTCCCTGTCTGCACAGTCCCTACACCGTTCCTGTCCCCATGGTCCCCACATTCTTCCTGTCCCAGTCCCCACGTCCTCCGTGTCCCCTGTCCTTACAGTGCCCACACCCTCCCTGTCCCCTGTCCCCATCCCGTGGTCCCCCCTCATCCCCACTTACCTGAGAGCCCGACCGTGAGTGCGATGGAAGGTGAAGCCCCGGGCAGCGGCGGGGCCGGGGGACACTTCCCTGCGAAGCCATCAGAGGGTGAGACCCCAATTCTGGGGGCTGCCCAGCACCAGGGACCTCCCTGTGTGGGAGCCCTCCCACCCCTGGGGACCCCCAGCTCTGCGATGCCCCAGTTTSGGGTACCCCGGGGGGGCTCCCCCTCCTCACCTGGGAGCGGGGGCGCGGGGGGCGGCAGAGGGGGAGGCGGAGGGGGCGGAGGGGGCGCAGCTTCCACGGGGGGCAGGGCCGGGAGCCGCAGGGTGGTCTCCTCCCTGGAGCAGGGCTCCGGCGGGGCAGGCGGCGGCTCGGCGCTGGGAACGGGGGGCGGCTCGGAGCCGTAGTGCCGCCGGAAAGCCTCGTCCTTCTCCTTGATCATCCTGCGCAGCGTGTGCACCTGGTGGCTCGTGTGCTCGTAGGTCTCCTGGGGGGGACAGCGAGCGTCAGCCCGGGGGGGTGGGGGGACCCTTCCCTGCTCCCTACAGCCCCTATAGCCCACCCCCCCAACACACCTTGACCACCTCCAGCTCCTTCTCTCGCTGCAGCAGCTGCTTCTCCAGCTCCGCCACSCGCATCATGTTCTCGTTCTCCAGGTCCAGCAGCTTCTCTGTGAGCTGGGGAGGGGGACAAAACTGTGACAGCAGCTCAGGGATCCCCCCCGGTGTAACCACTGATTTCCCGGGACCCGGCAAGGAACGGCCCTGCATTCCCCCCGTGCTCACATACGTGGGACAGGTGCTCCTCCAGCTCCTCCACCTTCTCCAGGGCCACGTTCTTGGTCTCGGCATCCTCCAGCAGCCCCCCCACGTCGAAGACGTTGTCCAGGTACGCCTGGATCTGCACCTGCAGCTTCTCGCTCTCCGTGTGCCTCGACTTCTGTGGGCACCAAGGCACCATCAAGGATGGGGGTTCCCCCAGCACAGCTCCCCTGACCCTCGACCCCTCCCTGTACCTGCAGGAACTCCTCCAGCCCCAGTTTGGTGAACTCGTACTGGAGGTGGACGCGGAAGTTCATGTCCTCCACCGAGTGCACCACGATGTTGATGAACTGCATGCAGGCCACCTGCMGGCAGGGCTGGCRTCACCAGGAGYTCTCCTGGCCCCCCCAAAGAGCCTCCCCCTCGCCCAGGACAGGGTGTCCCACCCACCATGAAGTCGATGTTGCTGTCCTCGTTGCGGAAGTATTCCATCAGCCGCTCAAAGCGATGCTTCTCCTTGCACACCTGAGCAGGCAGAGACGGGGTTAACCTGGCCATCAGTGGTCCCTCCAGCCTCTGATCCTCCTCCCCATCTCCTGRACTCAATTTCCATAATCCCAGTCTGGTCCTGGTGCCCCCAGACCCCCCCAGTCTTCATCTTCCCTGATTCCTCCGTCCCCTGCACTCCAGACATCCCATCCCAGCCTGGTCCTGGGGACTGTGGTGCTCCCATCCCAGCCTGGTCCTGGGGACTGTGGTGCTCCCATCCCAGCCTGGTCCTGGGGACCGTGGTGCTCCCATCTCAGCCTTCTCCTGGGGTTCCTCTCATCCCAGATTGGTCCTGGGGTTCCCACTTCCTCCATTCCTGGAGTCCTGCTCCCCTCCCCAGTTCCAGCCTGATTCTGGTGCCCCCATTCCCCCCACCTGAGCCTGTTCCTGTCTCCCCCTGGGACCGTGGTGCTCCCATCCCAGCCTTCTCTTGGGGTTCCTCTCATCCCAGATTGGTCCTGGGGTTCCCAGTTCCTCCATTCCCAGGGTCCTGCTCCCCTCCCCAGTTCCAGCCTGATTCTGGTGCCCCATTCCCCCCACCTGAGCCTGTTCCTGTCTCCCCCTGCTCCACCCCTACCCCAACCTGGTCCTGTCTCTCCCCATTCCCCCCCTCCCAGCCCAGCCCTGCTGTTCCCACTCCCCTTTTACCTCCTTGAAGTTGTCGAAGGCCGCCAGGATGATCTCATGGCCCCCCCTCACCAGGCAGACAGCCGCCAGCAGCTCCAGCACCAGCGCCTTCATCCTGGGCACAGCGTCACCATCATCATCAGCATCTCCAGGACCCCTGTCCCACCCTGCCAGACCCTCCCTTACCTCGGGTTCTTGTTATTGAGGCTCAGGGCGATCTCATTGACAGCGTGYGGGTGAGACATGACCAGGTTGAAGCCGTACTGAGGGGACGGAGACAAAACCACGTCAGCCGCGGTGGCAGTGGTGACGACAGCGGCGTCCCCACTGCGGGGTGACAGTACCTGGTAGTTCATGATGGCCCGAAGACACATGATGCAGAGGTGGACGTCATCCTTCTGGCTCACCAGGCGGGAGTTCTTCAGTGCCCTGCGGCTGGGCAGTGTCCCGTAGCTGCAGGATGGGGCACGGCGTGAGCGGGGCCATCACCCGCCAGGGCTGCACCGATGGGCGGGGAACCGAGGGACAGCGTGGGGACAGCGYGGGGACAGCGCGGGGACAGCGTGGGGAGGACAGCGTGGGGACAGCTGGGGTTTTGGAGGGGCAAAGGCAGAGAGAAGCGGTGGGAGGGCGACAGGGACAGAGCGAGCAGAAGCGGAGCAAAGGCACCGAGAGCGCTGGGCTGGCCCCGGACAGCCCCGGACAGCCCCGGACAGCCCCGGACAGCCCCGGACAGCCCCGGACAGCTCCGGACAGCCCGTACTTACCCGGCGGGCGGGCGAGCGAGCGGCGAGGTGGGCACGGAGCAGAGAGAGAGAGAGCACAGCCAGAGAGGGGCACGCCGGCCCTGGAAGCAGAGATGGGGTGCGATTACCCCCGGGGCGTGGGGACAGAGGCAGAGAGGGGTGAGCGGAGCCGCGGGGCGCAGAGGACAGGGCAGGACAATGGTGAGACAGCGACGGCGGTGCCAGGGCAGCACAGGGCGTGAGGCAGAACGGGATGTGGCACACATGGCACGGCCACGGCACAGCCACGACACAGCCTGAGCTCCAGGCACTGCATTTGTGCCATGCATGGCACGGGACAGGGCGGTGAGTGGCACCGGGCACGATGGCACAAGCCACGGCACACACCAGCACACACCAACACACACCATGGCACACAGCACACACCATGGCACATAACACAGCACACAGCACACAGCACAGCAGGCAGCAAGCAGCAGAGCCGTGGCCAGCCAGAGCCCTGAAGCAGGACGTACCCCCATGGCAGGACGTACCCCCATGGCAGGACGTCCCCCCACGGTGGGACATCCCCCCGGGCACGTACCGTAGGGCGGTCTGGCGGGCAGAGCGGGCCAGGCTGCTGGTGAAGGGGGCGGGCAGGGCGCTGGGGTGCTGCAGATCCTCGATGGACCTGCTCCAGGCACGCAGCTTCTCCAGGGCGCTGTCCTCGCCACCTTCCACGCCCTCAAAATCCAACCTGACGGGGGGGGACACGCGAGCAGCGGGGAGCAAACTGCTTTGGCAGGGGACACATGGCTTTGGCAGGGGGCACATGGCTCTGGCAGGGGACACATGGCTTTGGCAGGGGGCACATGGCTCTGGCAGAGGGCACATGGCTTTGGCAGAGGGCACATGGCTTTGGCAGGGGACACATGGCTTTGGCAGGGGACACATGGCTCTGGCAGGGGACACATGGCTCTGGCAGGGGGCACACGGCTCTGGCAGGGGACACATGGCTCTGGCAGGGGACACACGGCTTTGGGCAGGGAGCACACTGCTTTGGCAGAGGGCACACTGCTTTGGCACATGGCTTTTGGCAGGGGGCACACGGTTCCAGCACAAATGCAAGCAACTGAGGCAGGTGGCAAGTGGGTGGTTGCAGTGTGGGGAGAGGCAGGAGGGTGACTCTGGAATCCCCAGAGCAGGCAGGAAGGGTCTGGAAATCCCTCAGAACCCCCGTGCAGACAGGCCCTGCCTTAGGGATGATAAGGGACCGAGCAGTATCAGGCGATGGCAGCAGGGAGCTGCCACAGCCACCAGGAACTTCCAGACTCCCCGAGGACTCCCTGGGCTCCCCCCCTCACCCCAGGGACCCCCCGAGCCCACTCACATGACRGCCCACTGGGCGAAGGACAGGTAGTTCACCAGCACGTCCAGCCCCTTGTTCTCATCGTTGAGGAACTCCCGCACCCACCTGCGGCACCAGGGRCCCATCAGAGCCTGCGGGACTCGGGGATCCCCCCCCAGCACAACCCCCTCCACCATGGAGAGCCCTGTCCTGGCACAGGGACGGCGAGGGGACGGTGGGGGCACCCCGGGGCAGCAGCGGTGGCTGCAGCCGCTGTCACCGTGCCAGCTCCAGTGCGGGGTTATCTGAGCAGCGCAGGGCAGGGAGGGCTCGGTGTGAGCGGGAAACGGTGCTGGGTGCTGGGGCTGCACCCCCATCCCTGGGAACCCCACGGGGAAAGGAGGGGATGCCCCAACCCTTGGGAGGGTGTTGGGGTGCGCTTGTGAGCTGCTGTGCCCGCGGGCAAGGAGGGAGGCGAGTGGGGTGGGGGTGCACGGAGTGGGGTGTACGGGGATTCACCCCGGAGCTTTGGGAGCCCCGGGAGTCCCCAGGCCTGCCCACAGCCGTGCGTCAGGGAGCCACGGCCGCCCCTTTCCTGCCGCCGCCAGCCCCTCGCCCCAGCCCGTTTCCTGTCTCCGGCTGCTGCTATTTTGGGTCCGTGGGCAGGGACGAGCGGGGCCGGCGGCGGGGAACAGGCGGCACGTGTACGAGCAGCCCCCGGCACGACCGAGCAGCCCCCAGCAGGACCGAGCCACCCCGGGCACGACCGAGCAGCCCCCGGCACGACCGTGCCACCGGGCACCCGCCGCTGATGTCCCCAACACCCCCCGGGACGGCCCCGTCCCGCCCGACGCCCCCCGCAGCCCCGGGGCCGTCCCGGTGCGGGTCCGGGGTGTCACCGGCTCGGGGACGGTGCMGACCGAGCCCTCCGGTCGGGCGGGAGGAGCCGGCCGGGATCTGGCCACGCTGCCTCGTTCAGGGCGTCATCGCCGGCCCATCCGCCCCGGCATCCGCCCCCGGGACCTGCCCGCGGGCCCGGGCAGGAACCGGCCCAGTTCCTGCAGCGCCTCCGGCTTCCCCTGCAGCTGCGTGGGGCTGGTGACAGGAGCCCGCGGTCCCCCCGGGACCCCACACCCCATCCGGAACTCTGCACCCCACTGCCCGGCCCTGCAGCCCCAGCCTGGACTCCTGTCCCCTCCCTGAGACCCCAGAACCCCTCCCTGAGACCCCAGAACCCCTCCCCAGGACCCCGCACTCACCCGATGTGGTTCGTCCTCAGGCTGATCTCCAGTTCACGCAGCACCTTGGTCGACTCCTGCACCCTCCTCCTGAACTTCTGGGGGCAGAGCGAGGCTGAGCCGCGCTCCCCCAGACTCCCCAAACCCCCTAGGGATTCTCCCAAGCCCCCTAAGGGTCCCCCAAACCCCCTAAGGATCCCCCAAACCCCTCAGCCCCTCACCTTCCGTGTGACACCCGGCTCCAGGAAGCTGCGCAGCTTCTGGATGTAGGCGTGGGGTGGGCTCTTCACCTGGAACCGCTCCTGGCGGGGGCAGAAGGGTGTTGGTGACACSGGGACAGCAGCGCAGCCCCCTCCCCAGGACCCCCAGGGACCACCCAGCCCCCACCTGGTCACAGATGAGGTCCCACTTCTTCTCGTTGTCGTACTGGCGCAGGAGCCGGGCTTTGTCCGGGGGCAGGTTCATGGAGCTCTGGGGACGCAGAGGAGCGTGTCACCCCGGGGGACATGGGGACAGTGCCCCCCAAGGGACACCCAGACCCGTGGTACAGCCTGGGTCCCCCAAAAAAGCACCCACAGCACAGGCAGGGTCCCCTCTAGGGACACCCTGACCCATGACATARCCAGAGCCCTGGCACCAGGACAGGCACAGATGTGGCACGGGGACAGCAGCGCCACCGGRGCCACCAGGGACACCAAATCTCCCCATCCCTGACGCATCCTTCCTGTCTGCACCCGCTTCCGAGCGCCAAACCGCAGCCTCCGCTGCCGACCGCGGCACGGGGCCAGGCACCGGTGCCAGCTCCCCAGGACACCGGACATGAGGCCTGGCACCGGGGGCTGCTCGCTCGGACACTGGGCACAAATCCCAGCACAGGTGGCCGCTCACTCGGACACCGGGCACGGGGCCAGGCTCTGCTGGCCYTGGGTCACTGGGAAGAGCCACGGGGGGACCCCAGGATCCTCAGTGGCGAATGTGGCACAGGACAAATGGGGTGGCACAGGACAAACAGGGTGGCACAGGACGAGTGGGGTGCCACGGTGGGCACCAGGGATGCCAGAGGGCCATGGGACTGCCCTGGTGGGGCAATGCCACCCCAAGGAGAGATGYCARCCCAGGTGGGCGATGCCACCCTGGTGGGAGATGCCACCCCAGCGACGCRGCTCCGGGTAGCCCCCATTATCGGGAGTCGTCACCGCGGCTGCTCCACCCACCCCGTGTCGGCTAAAGTCAGCCCTGCCCTGCTCATCCCGATCCCACGGAGCCGCAGGAAACMGSGACAGAKCCTGGGAGAGGCCAAGCACCCTTGGGCAAGGGGTCCCGCGGGACACGCAGATTCCCACGGGACWGCACGGAGCTGCCAAAACCGCCCCCCGAAGGGGCATCATCCCCTCCCCGCRGGGCTGCGGTGATTCCCCGGTAGCCACCAGTAAAATCCCGGGCCTCCCTGGGAACAGAGGCGGAAAGGACGCGCAGAGACCCCGGGTGGGGTCGAGGGGCTCTCGCGGGGGGCTTTGAAGCGCAGCCGCCCGTCCCGGCGTTCCCGCCGCTTCGTTTCCTGCCTTTGTGGTGGGAGCGCGGCCGCTCCCGGCCGGGCACTTCCTCCGCCCTCGGCCCCTCCGGGAGCCCCCACGGCTGTCCCGGGGCCGAATCCCACCGGGAAACGGCGCTACCGGGGCCGGAGCCCKCCGCGGAGCTGAGGGGCTCCGGGGCGGATCCTCGCCTCCGGGGGCCGCCGGAGCTCCATCACATGATGGAATATTTTCCACCCCCGGCAGCAGCCGGGACGGCACCGGGCGCTGCCGACGGCCGCGGGGACATTTTGGCTGGGGGGGTGGGGGGGCTGGTGGCACCACCCTGCAAACCGGTCCCCCCCTCCGGCACCGGTGTGGCCCGGCAGGACGTGTCCCCCCCGCCGGAGGCCCCGCGGAGCCCCGCGGCCGCATCCGCCCCGCGTGGGATGCGGGACGGGCGGGAGCCGCTCGTTCCCGGCGGGACGCGCCCACGCCGGGGGTGCCGGTTCCCCCCCGTTGCCCCCGATTTCGGCTTTCRGAGCCCCGTGGGACCGCACTCGGTATTTCCTGCCCGGCTGCGGCTTCCGCTGGCGGCGGCTCCCACCGAGATGACGGGGCCGGTTGCCGGGRGCCCGGGGGGGCACCGGTGTCACCSAGCCGTGTTGTCCCCGCGGTGTCTCCCCCTCCAAAACAAAGCCGGCGCCGCGGAGGGGCCGCCGGGACCGCTCGTGGGCGATGCAAGGGCCGGTGGGACGTCTCCGCGGTGTCGGTGGTCCCGGTGGCACCGGGGGCACCGCCGAGCCACGTCCCGGGGCCGCGGTGGCAGCGGGGTGGCCACCGCCCCGGCYGTGACAGCGGAGATCGCGCGGGGCACCCGCGCCCACCGGGAACCGCTGCATCAACCGGGAAACCGGGAACCCCCACACCCCGCGGGGAATCCCAGCCCTGCGGTCCCCGCAGCCACGGAGAAACCAATTCCAGCCCCCCGCGCTGCCCCGACGGGACTTTCCCTGCTGACAAAGTGCCCGGGCCTCAGGGGCCCCCGCGGTGGTACCGGGAGTGGCGTCACCCCCGGGGCTGTCCCGGGTGGGTTCCCCCCGCGGCCCCGCGGCCGCTGCCCATCCCCGCGGGCACCGGCGCTCCCCGCCCGCCCCCGGCGGCTCCGGGCGGCGGTGCCGTCCCGGCGATGCCCGGTGCCCGCCAACCGGTGCGGGAGAGCGCATCGGGAGGAGTCCCGGGAAGGGATGAAGCGGGGTTTGCTCAGCGGGAACACCGGCGGAGCGAACGGGCGAAGCGCACAGAGGGGCCACACCGGGAACGGAGGGTCAGCACCGGCAACGGGGGAACTCGGCCTCTCACCAGCACCAGGGCGAAGCGCTCCTCCAACTCGCAGGGCTCCGGCATCGGCATCTTGCCCGGGGCGAACAGTCCGSCTCCCCCCGGGGCCGCCGCCGTTCCCGGGCCCCGGGGCAGCGCCTCCCCGTCCGCGCTCTCCACGTTCCCCATCCCCGGCCCAGGCACCGGGGGGCGGTGGGGGAGGTTTCAGCCCGTCGTGTCCGGCGCTGCCGCCGCCTCCCGGTGCCCGCCCCGCCCGCCCCGCCCGGTCCCGCCCCGCGCTGCACATCCACGGCGGAACCACCAGGGGGCGCCCTTCGCGGGCAGCGCCGCCACCGGAGGGCGCCCGCGGGCCGGCAGCGAGCGGAGCGCTCCGATTGGCCGCGCCGCTCTCACGCTGACCAATCAGCRCCGCGATCGCGCGCGGGGGCGGGCGCTGCTCGCCCAACGGCGGCGCTCGGGCGCGGCCCGGGCCGTGACGGCGGGTGGCGACGAGCCACGCCCCCAACGCTGACGAGCACCAATGGGATGAAGCGGGAGGCGGGACCGCGCGGGGTTTCAGCCAATGAGCGGCGGGGGCGTGGCGCAGAGCTCGCGGCCTGGCACGGACGGCGGACGCGGCGCAGGTGCGGGCGGGGGGCGCGGGCGGGGCGGGCCCGGGGCAGCTCCGGGGCAGCCCCGGGGGTCCCAGCGCGGCTGCAGAGCCGGGGTGATCCCCACAACACCCGGCAGAACTCGCCCCGAGCGGCCCGGGGGGTCCCGCCCCCACCAGGCCCCATGGCGGGTGGGGGGGGGCGCGCACGGGTTGGGCCCYGGGGGGCTCCGCCCGGTTTAACGGGAGGATCGGGGGGGGATCGGAACGGCGTGGGGGCAGCGGGGGCAGCGCTGTGAGGTGTGGGAAGCAGCGGGTAAAGGTCGCTTGGGGCTGAGCAGGGGCGGCAGCGGCGAAAGCGAAAGCGGCGCTGGGGGCGGGGAGGGCTCGGGGTCCGGTCCCGGGTCCGGGTCCGGTACCGGCTCTCAGCAGGCCCTGCCTATTGGAACGGGCTGTCAGTAGGGCCGGAGGGGTGTCACCTGCGGGGGGGCTGTCACACCGCTGTCACACACACCCCCCCCGCCGCCACACCCCGGCGGGGACCGCACCTCCTCCTCCGCTTCGCCCTCTGACCCGCGCCTTCCCCGGGGCCTCGTGGCACCGGCCCAGCGGTGGCAGCGGTCCGGTGCCACCCTGTGTGACTGTGCCGGTGCTGGGCTGTGACCTGTGCCCTCCTGTGTGGCAGGGTGGGGTCTCTCTCCTGGGCTCTCCCCCTCTGCTGGGGCTGCTTGAAGCCCCCATCCCGCACCCTGCCAGGACCTGCTGGGTCCCTTCCGTCCCTTGGGGACAGCTGGCTCGTGCCACTGGCCGGGCAGGTCGGGCTCCAGCGGGTGCCAGAGGGGACAGAGCCGGCCGAGCCGGCTGGACCAGGAGGAAGAGGAGGAGAAGGAGGAGGAGGAGGAGGAGGCCCTGCCGGGAGCCTCCCGCTGCCAGAGCCACCTCTGGGGACGTCATTACGGGCACTAATAGTCACCTGGCACAACSACGTTTCCAGCTGCCAGCAGCGCTCCCAGGGCACCGGGWGCTCCTCAGGGGCTCACAACAGCCCCGCCTGTGACATCCCTGAGGGCCACCCTGGCCTTGCAACAGCCGGCAGGGCTTGCACCAGCTGGACAAGGAAGGCTCCGGAGCCCCGGCAGCTCCTGCCGCTCGCTCCGCAGCTCCTGGGCTCTCACACAGCTCCTGGGGGAAGTTTGGGAGCTTTGGGTGGCCTCCAGATCCTTCCTGACCCCGCTTCCCCCTTTGCAGCTTGCAGCCCTGTGGAGAGGCCGTGGGCCCAYCCCAGCCCGGCACCATGAACGTCTTCGAGCGCAGCATCAACTTTGATGCCCTCTTCAAGTTCTCCCACATGTGAGCGGCACACAGGCAGGGCAGGGGGCTCRGGGGGGGCTGTGCCAGCCCTCCCTGCCCCCCTCACCACCCCCTCCTCGCCCACAGCTCGGCCTCCACCCAGGAGCACCTGAAGAAGGTCTATGGCAGCTTCGCCCTCTGCATGTTCGTGGCGGCTGCGGGCGCCTACATCAACGTGGTGACCCACTTTTTCCAGGTGAGGGGCCTTTGCAGGGCCACAGGTGGGCACCCCCAGGCCTGCACCAGCCAGGTGAGGCAATGCCCGGCCCTCATCTGTGTCTCCCTCTCCCAGTTTGGGCTCCTGACTGGCCTGGGCTCACTGGGGCTGATGGTTTGGCTCACGGCCACCCCACACAGCCGCGAGACSGAGCAGAAGAGGCTGGGGATGCTGGTTGGCTTCGCCTTCCTCACGGGTAGGTGGTCACTGGGACTACCCCCTGCATCCCACGGGACCCCAAATCCTGCAGAGGGGCCCGATTAAACCCCCCCAGAATGGCTCTGGTGACACCCAGTTCTGTCCTTCCAGGCATCAATCTGGGACCCCTGCTGCAAATGTGCATCGCCATCAACCCCAGGTGGGAGACACCCCCACAAGACCCTGTCCCCCACCTCCAGCTGCCACAAAAATCCTCTCCCTCCCCTCACTGATGCCCCTCAGCTGGCCCCAAAACCCTCTGACCCCCTTCTCTTCACCCCCCAGCATCCTCCCCACTGCCTTCCTGGGCACTGCCACCATCTTCGCCTGCTTCTCCCTGAGCGCTCTTTACGCCCGGCGCCGCAGCTACCTCTACCTGGGAGGTGAGAGGGGCTTTGGGGAGGCCTCTCGGGGGGCTGGGGACTCCCTGTGGGTGGTGGGGGGACTCCCCAGGCCTGGCCCTGACTCCCTGCCCTCTCACCCTGCAGGTTTCCTGCTCTCCGGCCTCACCCTGCTGTTTCTCTCCTCCCTGATTAACGCCTTCGTGAGATCCACCTGGCTCTTCACGGTGAGTCCCCTTCCACCTGCTGAGGCTGGACAGACGGACAGGTGACACCAGCAGGGGACTGTCCCCACCTCACGCCCCTCTTTTCCCCCCCGCAGGCCAACCTGTACGTGGCTCTGATGATCATGTGCGGCTTCGTGCTCTTCGACACGCAGCTCATCATCGAGAAGGCGGAGCACGGGGACAAGGATTACATCTGGTGGGTGCTGGGGACACCCCGGGGGGGTGACACAGGGGCAGGGTGGCATCCCCTGAGCATCCATCCATCCATCCCTCCTCCAGGCACTGCGTTGATCTCTTCCTCGACTTTGTCAACATCTTCCGGGAGCTGCTGATGATCCTGGGCATGTCCGAGGTGGGTGAGGGGGACACGGGGGGCACAGCAGGAGGACAGAGCTGCCCCGTGGTGTTGGGGGACAGAGGGACACAGCCCATAAAGTGACCTTGGCCACTTCTCCTCTTTGCAGAACAAGAAGAAGGAGAAGAAGTGAAGCGGCTCTGGGCCGAGGCGGAGACACCCCTTGTGTCCCCATGTCCCCTCCTGTCCCTCTCCGTCGTTCAAGGGGCTGTGCTTTGCTGCCGAGGGAAGCAGCCAGAAGCTTTCGCACCTCGTGGGTTTTTTCTCTTGTTCAGCTATTTTTTTTTTTTTTTTTTTTTTTGATTAAAGACCAGCCAATTCGTGGATCCTGCTGGAGTTTGGCTCCCCCCTGGTTTTTTCTCCCTTGGAGTGGTCACCCATGTGTCCTCTTCCCTTGGAGGTTTGTCCCCAGCCCCACCCGGGTGTGTTRCCCTTCCCCAGGAGGCTGTGAGACCCCCAAAATCAGCCCCCGGGGCGGGGTTGTTGGTGGGGACCCCCCTCATCCAAACTTGGTGGAGCCTCCCCTTCAGCACCAGTGCCAAGAAACGATCGTGTGCTGGGAGGGGACCGTGGGGACACGGCATTCCCAGCGCTCCCAGTCCCGCCATCTCCGCTCTTTGTACACYGGGATGATTCTCAATAAATCGCTCAGACTCCAAACTCTCGTCCCCCTCTTTTCCACACCCCCCACCCTCCCCGTGTCCGTTTGTCCATCCCACCCTCCCTGTGGGGCCACACAGCGCCTGCACCATCACGTGTATAAATAACCCAGGTTTGGGGGGCGGCTTTATTGAGTTAAAAACCCATCGGCAGGGGCTGTACAGGGGCCATAGCACCACGGGAGAGAGCCGGGACAGGGAGCGACGGGACACTCCCAATCCGGGCAGCACCCTCAGAGCAGGAGCGGGGGAGCAGCGGGGAAGGGGTGGAAGACGTGGGAAGCGGGGCCGGGGGCAGCTCAGCCCTGGCTGCCGCAGGAGGAGAGGCTGTCGTAGAGMGAGTCGCTGAGGGAYTCGGAGTGCTCCAGCCCGGCGGGGCCGTGCCCCCCATCCCGGGACTGAGCCTCCGTGCTGCCCTCGTCCCCCACGTCCGAGGCGCTGGGGGTCCGGCTGCTGCTAGTGCTCAGGGCGGGGGGCAGAGGCGGGGGAGCCTCCGGGGATGCCCCCCGATGCCCCGCCGGGCTGCACACGGGGGCCTGGGGAGGGACAGCGTGGGCAGGGGGGGTTTGTCTGTGCTGATGACACCCACATCCATCGTTTTCTTTTGGTGGGGAACCTCTGTGACCCCCCACCAAAATATTAGAGGGCCACTGTGAATCCCCCCCCCAGTACGGGGCACATGTGGCAAATGATGACAGAACTGTGGTGAGTTCCCCCCACGTCCTCTCCCCGTGGCTTCTCCATCCCCACAGCACGGGCAGGAGGGTCTGGGGTCTCACTGCCGGGGTTTTGGGGTCCCGCTCCAGAGTTACAGCATCCTCACTCTGGAGTTTCGGGGAACCCCACCAAGCTTTTGGGGTGCTCCAGGATTTCGGGGGGTCCCACCACCTTGCCCTTACCTGCACAGGCCGATGCAGCCCCTCCAGCCCCTCGGGGGCGCACACGAAGGGGTCACCAGCACCGCAGGCTTTGGCATTGGGGAAGGTCCAGTTCTTGCTCTGCTGGACGCGCCGCGGTTTCCTGGCGTCCTCCCCGGTGTCTGCGGGAACAACGCGGGGCAGCGCTGACCTGCAGGGTCCCCCCGAGCCCACCGAGGACCCCCCTTACACCTCACCGAGGGTGGGCGCACACCCGGCACGGAGCGGGGCACCCACCTTGGGGCGCGCYGCGGTGCCCGTGCGAGCCGGGGGGCGCCGGGAGGCGGCAGCTCGGGGCGCTCCGGTGTTTKCCAGGCGCCAGCAGCTCCTCGGCGCTGGGCACCTCCCGCTCCAGCGTGCGGGCCTTGCGCGGCACTTTGGTGACAGCGGCCGGCGCGGCCCCGGGCAGCGGCTCCGGGCGGCCCCGCGGTTTGGGGGTGCTCTTAGCGGGGACCCCCCCGTAGTCGGGGGGAGGGAAGGTGCCGATGCCGCTGTCCARTGTCCGAGTCAGGGACCCGCAGGCTGCGGCACAAGGGGAGGGGTCAGTGCCGGGGAGTCCCCTCCGGTGCTCTCTCTCTGCCCTGACCCTCCCCATCACCCCCTCACCGGCGAAAAGCTGCGAYGTCCCCGACTCGGACAAGCTCTCGTCGGACGGCAGCTCATCCCGGAGCGCCACGTCGGGCACCTGCGGGGATGCAGAGGCCGAATGGCCGCGGGGTCCCCCCGGAGCGGAGGCCTGGGGGTCTCACGGGGGGGTTCTCACCTTGTCCGAGGGCTCCCGCAGGTGTCCCACGATGCCGTTGCGGGGCGGGCGGCAGAGCCGCGGTTCTTTGGCGTCGGGGGGGACCCTCCGGAGGTCACAGAGCTCCCGCTTGTGCTCCAGGCGGGTCTCGTAGGGGACGTCCTTSCCGTCCACTCTGCGGGAGGAGGCARCGATCAGGGGGACAACCCCACCCTCACCCCTACCCCGAGGGGAGTCAGGTGGGAGCTCACCTGTCCAGCAGCTGCTGCATGAAGGTCTCGGCCGTCACCTCCTGGTACATGACGGGGAGGGGGCCGGGGCCTCGCGGGGGCCCACGGGGACGCCCCTTCTCCAGCGCCAGGCCCTGCAGGAACGCGTGCTCCTCCCGCAGCGCCTTCCGCAGRTCCTCCGCCTTCTCCATCAGCTTCGAGATGTTGAGGCTCTCGGCTTCCAGCTTGCGGGCGGCCAGCTTGACCTCTCGGCGGAGGGGCGCGGGGGTCCCAGCCCACTCGCGCCCGCGCCCGCCGTCCCCACGGCGGCTCAGGGCCGGCAATTTGCTGCGCCGCAGCCCGAACCAACTCGCCAGCCCCGCCGCTTTGCCCTTGGCCTCGGCTCCCGGCGCCCGCTCCTGSCCCTGCAGCCGCAGCACGTTCTCCTCGATGCCCTTCATCACCTTCTCCTCGATGGCCGAGTGCCCCGCGCCGCTCGGCGCCGGCCCCGCGGGCTCGGGCTCCGCGGGGGTTTTGTGGGGACCCCCGCCAGCCTTGGCCCCCGCCGCCTCCTCGCCCCGCGGAGCCCCCGCTTTGCCCGCCTTGGTGGGCAGCTTGGTGGGGCTGCCGTGGGGGCTCCGGGAGGCCTTGGCAGGGGGCGTGGGAGGGGTCCGTGAGGGGGTGCGGCCGGTGCCGGGGCGCCCCTTGGCCCCCGCCTTGCCGGGGTCGCCCATGGAGCCGGAGGAGTAGCAGCGGGCCAGGGGCTCGGCGCCGTGCGCTGGCTCGGGGTGCTTCAGGCTGCCCCCCAAGTTCCCCCGGGGCGGGGGGCGCGGCTCGGCCCCGTGGCCCCGTTCGGGCCGCCCCGGGCCCGGCGGCTCTCGGCCCTCAGCCCCGCGCAGCTTGCCCAGCGCGGCCAGGCGCTCCTTGAAGGGCAGGTAGCCCGCTTCGGGGGGCTTCTTGCCAGGGCGGCGGCAGGGGGCAGAGCCCCCCGTGCCACGGCGAGAGCTGGGCGGGGAACCGGCCGCTCGCTCCCCGCCGGCCACGGGTCCCGGCGGCACCGGGGGCTGCTCCACCGCCTCGAAGGTGCGGGGGTGGGGGAAAGCGGGGGGCTCGGMGGAGCCGGGCTCTGGGGGGGCGTCGGGGGACGGGCGGCGGCTGAGCGCCGGTGAGGCCTCGGGGTGGGCTCCGCGACAGGGGATCTTGGAGGGGTGGGCGAGCTGGGGGCTGAGGCGCAGCCCCCCGGGCGGGGGCGGCAGTTTGAGCACCTTGCTGGGGGAGGGCAGCGGGTTGGGGACACCGCCGGGGGAGAGCGGGGTGAAGCCCCCCTCCGGGCTCTCCTCGCCCGGCGCGTAGAGTCCCAGGAAGGCGGGGTGCTCCCCTCGCCGCTGCCGCGGGGGTCCCCCCGGGGCTTCCCCGTTGCGCCGGCAGCAGCCSCCGCCCTCGCCCCGCAGCAGCCGCTCGGCCAAGGCGCTGAGCAGAGCCCCCCGAGGCGGCCCCCCTTCCTCTGGCGAGGAGCAGGGGCTGCCCTCGGTGCCCCGCCAGCCCCCCGCAGCCCCCGGCCCCCGCAGCGGGCAAGGGGGCCAGGCCAGGGCTGCGCAGGGCTCGGGGGAGCCGGGGGAGGCTGGAGGGGGCCCCAGGAGCGGGTCTGTCTCCTCCAGCTTGCGCAGCACCTCCAGGATTTGGGCTTTCTTTTTGAAGAAGGGGGACAGGGCATCCAGGGGTGGGGCACCAGGGCTGAGGCCGGGGCTGCCCGATGGCACCGGTGGCAGCACCTGTGGGGGACCAGGCAGCGTCACCCTGGGAGCACCTGGCACTGAGGCCCCTGGGACCAGAGGGGGACACTCTGGAAACACAGAGAAGGACACAAAAGGCTTTGGGGACACAATGGGGACAGGAACTTCTGGGGCCAGGGGTTTTGGAGCCAGAGACATCACAGATGGAGGGGCTTGGGGAGGTGGACACTATGGACCTGGAGAGGTGACACCACAGGGAGCAGGACCCTGTTGAAAGTGTGATGCCATAGGAACGTGGCTGGGGACCACAGATCAGGGAGGGGGACAGGAGAGGACACCGTGGGCCTGGGAAGCCACGTGTCACAGGCCTGGTGACACCACACACCAGGAAAAAACAATGGGGAAGGGGGTGRCACAGCCCAGAGAGGGGGACAGGAAGGGGTTGGGAACACCGGTACCCACCTCAGGCAGGGACAGACAGAGGCCAGGGAGCAGTGGTGGGGGCTGCTGCTCAGCAGAGCCTGGCTGGGGGGTGACTGGGACATCTGGGGGTGCTGGCACTGGGTGCAGCGGCAGCTGGAGAAGAGAAGAGACGCTGGGTTAAGCTCTGGGGGGGCTCTGCCCCATGCCCACCCCCCAGCCCCGATGCAGCCCCAGGCACACCTGGGGGAGGGAGCCAGTGGAGAGCTGCAGTTTCTGCTGGAAGAGGTCGCTCAGCACCTGGTTCTGCCGCTCCAGCTCGAAGACGCGTTTCTTCAGCTTGATGCACTCCTCACGCAGGTCCTGGCCGGGGTGTGGGGGCTCARCCCAGGATGCCCAGAGCTCCTCAGCATCCCCCCAGCCCCTGCCACCCYCCTGCCCTCCTCACACCCACCTTCTGGTTGAGCAGTGCCTGCACCACGTGGTTGGCAACCTGGGGAGGAGAGGGGAGGKCTGGGGTGGGCACGGGGCACACGCAGCCTCGTGCCCCAGCACACACGTGTGCACACATGTCTGCGTGTTCTCCGGTACCTCGTCCAGGCAGCGTTCRTACGTCTCCCTCTGGTTCTCATTGGCCTGGGCCAGGGCTGAGTTCTCTGCCTGGAACAGAGCAGGGACAGCTCAGGGGACACACTGGACACCCCCGTGGCACCAAGCAGAGCCTCTGTCTGCTGGTGGCACTCAGGGCCACGCGTGGCAGGATGGGGCTGCCCCACTGGCACACGAGGGCCATGGAAAGCTGGTAAACACAACCCATCACCGTGATGGCCAGACCGTGAGCTCCATGGCACACACGGCACACTTTTGGCACTGGCTGCACGGTGGCCACGGCTTCAGTGGCCACAGCTGCCTGGTGGCACCRGSCACRGCTGCCCAGTGCTCCTGCGTGCTGCTGGCCCCATTCCTGCCTACCTCCAGCTCCCGCAGSCGCTGCAGCAGCTCATGGTTGGTGCCTGTGTCACCCAGGGCCGCTGGGCTCCCGGCTCCCGGCGCCTCGGCCACGCTCTCCGACATCACCGCTGCGGGGGACACGCGTCACCASCGGGTCCCYGSTGGCCCCTGGYSGGTGGCACCCGGCCTGAGGCACCCGCAGGCCCCGCACAGCCCGGCCCTCTCTTACCTGGCTTTGGGTGTCCCCAGCCCCGTCGCTGTGCGGTGTCACCTGCCGGGGAGAGCTGCGCTGATGGAACCTTGGAAGACCCCGAGGGCCGAGCCCTGAGCCCACCGGCACCAAGATCCCTCCTGCTGCCCACCCCATTCCCGGTGGCACAGGGGAAGCCGATCGGGATGCACAGCACGCCTGGGACCGGCACCGGGACCAGCCCCGGGGCACCGGGATGTGCGGCACCACCGGCACCGGGGCCGGCATCAGCCCCCGGGGCACCGGTGTGCCCCAAGCACCGCGACCGACACCGGCACAGGGTCACGAGGATGCGCAGGACCACCGGGACCGGAATCGGCACCRGCCCCGGGGCACCGGGATGTGCAGCACCTCCGGGCTACCGGGATACGCAGCACCCTCGTGGCTCACCCCGGCCCCGGGGCACCGGGATGCGCAGCCCCGCTGCACAGGACCTTCGGCGTTCAGACGGGCCCCCCCCGGTACCGCACACCCCCCCGCTCAACCTCGGGCTCCCCCCGTGGCCGGTGCCACCGCGTCCCAGCGCTGAGCGCCGGCCCCGGCCCGTACTCACGCCCGGGGCTSCCGGTGGTGCCGCTCAGAGCGGCCCTGGGGCCGGTCCCGGCGGCGGCGGCGCCTCCATCCCGGCCCGGCCCGGCCGCGCTATTGTTGGGAGGCGGCGGCGGCGGCTCCGCCTTCCCTCCGCGGCCGGGGAGGAGCTGGGATGGAGCCACCGCCTCCCCCGGTGCGCGGCTCCGCCAGCGCCAGCCCCGGGCAACCGGCGCTGGGGCCCCCGGGCAGCGGCGGCACCGGCACACCGGGAACCATCCCGGGAGGGGAAGCACCGGGAATCCCCCCGCGGCACCGGGCACCACCGGAGGGACAGGGCACAGACCCCCACGGGGCATCCCGCACCCTCTGCGGGCGCTCCCCGGAGCCCCGGGACCCCTCGGGGAGCCCCCGGGGGCTGCAGACGCGGAGCGGAGCCGGGACCCCCGGCCGTGGCCTCCASCCCCTCGCCCCTCCGGGCTGAGCTCTGCGGTTTTGGGGTTCACACGGGGCCACGCGTCCCCGCTTCACCCGGACCCCGCAGCACCGCGGAGGGGAGCGGGGGGCTCGGCAGGGCGAGGGAGAGCGGAGGGGACAGGAGGAGGGTCTGGGGATGATGTGGGGGACAAGAAGAGGGTCTGGGAGTGATGGAGGGACAAGGGGAAAGCCTGGGGGGGCACGGGCAGAGCTCTCACACGCYGTCCCCATCCCCTGCAGCCCGTGGGGTGAACCCACGCGGGTCCCCGTGGTCCCCATTGTCCCTGAGGTGCCCGTGGGCCCCTCGCCCGCCCCCCGCGCAGGAAGCGGCCCCGGGGCCGGCGGCTCCGGCTGCGTCACGGGGGGAAGTGAGGCTCYGTCTGGAGGGGAAGAGCGGCCCGCGGCCCCCCCAAGCCCCCGGCGGGGACAGCCGGGGGGGGCCCGACAGATGGACAGCGCGGCCATCCCCTCCCCCAGCGWGGGGCCCCAGCGCGGGGGTCCCTGTGGGGAGGGGGACACGGCTCCGGCACAGCCAGGGCCACCCAGAGCCCGGGTCCCCTCCCCGGTGCCTCCSAGTGACTCGGTGCCCGCTGCCCCGGGCACTGTGGGGACACGGCGTGGGGACACGGACACACGTGCCCRAAGCGCAGCCCAGGACGTGCCAGCGTGGCCGTGACGGGCTGGCCMTGGCCTGCCCCACACCAGGGTCCCCACGCCGAGCCCAGGGACAGGGGATGACAGCCCCGAGTGTCCCCAGCCCYGCTGAGCTGTTCTAGGGGCAGCCAGGACACGCTGGGGACAGTCCAGGGACAGGCGGGATGCACCAGGGACAGCAAGGACACCCTGGGGACAGCCGGGACACACCGGGGACAAGTGGGATGTGCTAGAGAAACAGCCTCGGGGTGCGGGGACACATCGAGGACAGCTGGGACTCGCAGGGACACGCAGGGACAGTCGGGGATGCGGTGGGGACACCGGGCACAGTCCAGATGTGGTGGGGACAACAGAGACACAGGCAGGGGACAGCCGGGGACACTGGGGACCGGCGGGTGGGATGAAGGACAGTGGGGGACAGCCCAGGGACAGGCGGGATGCAGAGGGGACACTGAGGACACCGCAGGGACAGGCAGGATGCAGTCGGAACACACCGGGAGCAGTCAGAATGCAGCGGGGACACCGGGAATACCCCAGGGACAGTCAGGATGCACTGGGGACAGCCAGGGTGCACTGGGGACAC
>CADDXX010000998.1:54786-78115 GCA_902810485.1 Alauda arvensis | reverse complement strand
GGGGAAAATCCTCTTTTGATGAGGCCCCACAAGGGATTTCAATCAGCACAGCCATTCCAAAGGAGCAGCCACCAACCCTGCAATAGCTCCCAAACTTTCTGCATTCCTGCATTTTCAAAGAATGCCAGGATGCTTTGGATTGGGAGGGAATGAAAAGGATCATCCAGMTCCACCTGTGCCATGGGCAGGGACACCTTCCATTGTCCCAGGYTGCCCCAAGCCCTGTCCAACYTGGCCTTGGCCACTTCCAGGGATCCAGCAGCAGCCACAGCYTCTCTGGGCACCCTGTGCCAGGGCCCCACCAWYCTCACAGAGAACAATTCCTCCCCAACATCCCACCTAACCCTGCCTCTGSTARTGGGAAGCCATTCCCCCTTGTCCTGGCACTCCCTCCTTTGTCCCAAGTYTCTCTCCAGCTCTCTGCAGACACYAGAAGGGGCTCTAAGGTGTCCCTAAATCCTTTTCTCCAGGCTGGACATCCCCAGCTCTCCCAGCCTGGCTCCWGAGYTGKGCCAGCCCTTGGAGMATCTCTGTGGCYTCGCTCCAGCAGCTCYTCCTGAGGATCCCAGCCCTGGCTGGAGCTCTCAGGCTGGCAGAGGGGCAGCTTCCCCACTTACATCGCTGAACTCCAGGGGCAAACTCTCGGTGGGCTGGAGCTCGGCCGCGCTCAGGTACAGATCCGAGGGAGCAGCTCCCAGCTCCTGGGGCACAGCCAGCACCTGCTCTGGCACGTACATCTGTGGGGGCAGCCGGAGGTGCAGGGGGCAGCAGGGCTCCTCAGACAGGCTCACGGGCACGGGCTTGTTGCAGGGAACTTCCTCCGAGCCCTGGCACGGCTTGAAGAGCGTCTGGTTTGTATCCTGGCAGATATCTGGCAAGAGGRGGTCAAGGAAAGCAGCAGGAGCACAGCCAGAGACACATGCAGAGGGATAAACGCTGAGAAATGATCCCAATTCCACCATAAAGGGTGTTAAACCCATCCTCCCATTTCTCCCAGATCAGGAATCCASAGCCCAGRGCTGCACCCCAACTGCCCAGGGATGTGGGTGACATAATTTCCATGATGGAAAACTGGGACAGCAGCCACAGCCCCTCCCGTGGGGGCTGGGAGATGTGGCTGGATCCCTGGAAACCACTCAGAGATACTCAGCAGGATGTCACAAAGGCACAGGATTAACTTTTGTTTGCAGACATCCATGGAAAACGATCAGCTCCAGCCCCACAGGCAGGGAGATCCCAGCACACACACAATGCCTTCTCCACAGCCAGGAGTTTAGTTATGGTATTTCTATCTTCCCACTGCATTTTCCTTCCCAATGGAAAACCTGTTCCTGCCAGAGGTGTAAATGGGATTTCCTGCCTTTAATCCCAAACAGAAACTGCTTCAATTGCATCACGTGTGCAGAGCAATCCAGAGGAGCTGCAGATCAAAACCCAGCCTGCTCTGATCCCATCACCTTCCAACCCTTTCCTCCTCTTCCCACACCCTTTCTCCTCTTCCAAGCCCCATTCTGATCCCATTCTCCTCTTCCAATCCCTTCCCCCTTTTCCAATTCCATCCTCTTCTGACTCCATTCCTCCTTTTTGTCTTCTTTCCATCTTCCTCTTCTTCCCAGCCCTTCCTTTTTCAACTTCTTCCAATCTCTTCCTCCAACTCCTTCCTCCTCTTCCATCCCCTCCCAACCAAGATCGTCCCAACCACAATTTCCTCACACACACCAGTGTGGGAGGGGGGGGGAAAAAAATCCCAAACCCACATAAAACTGGGAAAAGACACCAAGTTTAAGGCAGTTTCTTAAGCTGTCTAGGTTTGAAATTCACCCTTCCCTCCTTCTCCAAGGATTTCTCAGGAACAACTTCCCASCAGGCTGTGGGGAGCCATAATCCAGGCTGGCAGCAATGTCAGAGCCCAGCCCAAGAGAAAAGGACCTGGGCTACCCAAAGGAAGACGTGGTGAGGGAACAGGGGGTGGAGGAAGGCAGATTTTCATCTCCTGCAGCAACACACAACTCCRGCACTGACTTCACTGGTAGCCAAAAGCACAGATTGCCAGGAGGACAAAAATCCCAGGCTCCATCTGGAGTCCCCCCCCAGCCTTTCCCCATCCCTTTGGTGCCCTGTCACAAACAATCCAGCTCCTGGAAGCAAACAGAGCCCAAGAGCCTCCCRAAAAGCCGCAGATGTTATCAGATGTTATCGGCTGCCCGAGGAAAAGCTTGTTTGTGTCAGTGAGAGTCAGCTGAGAGCTCCCGCCAGCCCCAGCTCTTCCCCTCCCTCCCGGGAGCGCCAGCTGCCAACAGCAGCTTCTCTGGCTGTTTTATGGGATTTCTCCTGTCTTTATTTTGAGGTCTGTGGTGGTTAGAGAGGAACAAAGGCAGCTYCCAGCTCCTGCTCGCTGCGCAGGGCTGGGGGAGGCTGGCAACTCCAGGGATAAAGCAAAGCCAGGGGCTCTCAAAAAATCCAGAATCTCCCGAGAAAACTGACAGCTCCTCAAGAGCCAAGAGCTCCCAAAAACTCATGAGCTCCTGCAGACCCAGGAGGTGCCASAAATCCAGAAATTCCCACAAATCCAGAAGTTCCCACAGAGCCAGGAACTCTGATAAACCCAAGAGCTCACACAAACCCAGCACCTCCCACAAATTCAGGATCTCCCAGAGATSCAGGAGCTCCTCCTCACCCAGCCCTGTGACCCAGAGCCAGAACTCATCCTGACTCACCCCACTGCTCCCTCCTGCAGGATCCAAACCTGACACATCCACCCACTCCCACAAGGGTGGATGGAACAGCTGCACCCAGGGCAATGCTGGGGTCATGGATCCATACTGGGGGTCATCCCTGAGCTGGCAGATCCCAGTGAGAACTTTCAATAGCTGAGGCTGATTTGGGAAGTGGAACAGCTCAAGGCTGTTCAGACACACACAGGAAGGTTTTGAAGGGTCAGAGAGACTGAGCTGGGCCACAGCAGCTCCAAACAGGCTTGGAGCTGCCCCTCCAGATCCTCCCAGAAATCCCCAAGACAACGCTTTGTGTCCTCAGCTGGGGGGCAGGCTCTGCTGCCAGAGAACACGGGACAGGACAAGAGGGAAGAGCCTCCAGCTTTGCCAGGGGAGGTTCAGGAATTTCTGAATTCATCAGGAGGAATTTTTCTTCCATGGAAAGGGTGGTCAGACATTGGAAGGGCTGCTCAGGGAGGTGGTGGAATCCCCCTCCCTGGAGAGGATCCACGCACATCCCTCAGAGTCTGGGCTCTCTGCTTCCAAGTGAAATGGAAACCCACCCTGCTCTGGACCATGGCAGGACCAGGTCTCTGTTGCTCCCACACGAATTGGCTGTTCCAYGGSACRGGAGCACCAACAGACCGGGAGACATTTCCTCTGGGCTCCTGTTTGAAACCAACGGCTACAGCAAACCGACGGCCTTGATTCAGGGCCAGAGAGGGGGGAAAAGGAGGCACAGCCCCGGGGCAAACTGCTGGCAAACACGTGGGAAGCTGAGTGCCAGGAGGAAAGGATACGTGTGAGGCAGTGCCGGGTCAAAGGCAGGGAGGGGTTGGAGCATCGGACGTCGTCAACAAAGGCCAAGCAGCGCTGGCTGGAGCGGGTGGTGTGTGCCTGCAATCATGGAATGGTTTGGGTTGGGAGAGACCTTAGAGCTCCTCAAGTTCCTGTTCCCATGGGCAGGGACACCTTTCTACTATCCCAGTCTGCTTTAACCTGACTGTGGGCGCTTCCAGGGATGGGGCAGCTCCAGCTTCTCTGGGCACTCCGTGCCAGCGCCTTCCCACCCTCATATTTGTTCCAAATATCCCACCTAAACCTCTCATCTCTTAGTTTAAAACCACTCCCTCTTGTCCTGTCACTGTCTGTCTATTTAGAACTCCCTCCCTCTTTTTATTAAGCCTCCTTTAGGAGGCTTAGACCAGGCTCAGACCCAGGACCTGCCACAGACCCAGGAGCTCCCAAAAACCTGAGAGCCTTGACAAACCCACGAGCTTCTACAACCCATAAGCTTCTACAGACCCAGGAGCTCCCAAAACTCCTCAAACACCCTGAGCCCCCTTTTCTCCAGGCCGAAGTCCCCTCAGCTCCCTCATCTCCTCAGGAGCTTTCCACATTCTTCTTGTGCTCCAGTCCCTTCCCCCTTATCTGGATTTGACCCTCGATGTCTTTTTTGCTGCAAGGAGCCCCAAACYGATTCCAGCACTCAAGGTGTGGACACCAAGATCTCCCACAGACCCRAGAGCTCCAGCASACACAGGAGCTACCACACATCCAGAAGCTCCCACAAACCCAGCAGCTTCTCCAAACCCAGGAGGAGGGCTGCCCTTGCAGGAAAGGGCGTTACATGGGGCAATCTGCCAGGGCCTGGAAGACAGGAGAGCAGAGAGCCATTGCAGGATGTGCCCACGGACCTGCTGGGCTGCACCATCAGTGGCCAGGACCCGGCGCTCGCGGAGCTGCCGGTGCAGCAGAGCCTCCACCCCGTAGCGCTGCCGGTARCGCCGCAAGCACTTGAGCCTCTTCAGATTCTCCCTCTCCTTGGCCATCAGCCCCTCTGGCCCCGTCAGGAGGCTGCTCCCTGCAGGAATAAAGGGAGAGTGAGGAATCTCCACCCACCTGCCACGTTTTTTGTGGCGTTTTTGAGAGCTCCATGCACAGGACCAACAGAAGGGCAGCTTTGGGTGACGCCTGGCGGTGCAGGTTCCGTSCCAAAATTTATCCTGACCTCTCTCTGCACGCACCCAAGAACACCTGGGCCCACAGAGTATTTTTAAAAGCTCGTTCAAAAATAATTCAGTCACTCCCGTCCATTGTGATTTCAGCAGCAGAATAGAAACTTGTCAAATTCCAGGTCATTCCTGGGTGAGTTCTGGAAGCTTCCCGCCAGCATTCCTGGTGTAATTACAGGGCARCGCTCAGGRTCTGCTTCTCTYCTGACTCGTTTGCTAAAAAGAGTTCTGCAAAATTGGTATGTACCAAACTCCTGGTTATTTTTACTTGAGCCTGAGCTGAATTATGGCGTTTTCCAGGATGAGCTATTAAAGGATGATGCTGGAAAAAAAGAGTCCTTTGCTCTGCAATRCTCTGGATCGGTTACACAACTCGGTTTTGCCTCTGCTGAACTGGGAATTCCTGCTTCCAAGAGCATRTTCTGCACAGGGAGAATGCCAGCAGAGGCAGAGGGAAAGCTGCATTCCTGCTGAGGAGGAATATGCCAGTACAGCAGCACTGGTGTTACTGGAATCAACTCCTGTCCACACACCAAGGGCCTTATGGACGAAGATTTTTTTTTGTTCGTWAAAGGAAAAAACAGGAAATCCCTGTACAAAATAAGCACTTTTGTCTCAGAATTAACATTACAGTTCATTTCCTGCCAATGCTGCGAGCTCTGAAGAGCAAAGAAATGCACAGGCTTTGGAAACTCCAGTGATACGGATCTCTGGGCACAGGACCAGCACGGAATCATGGAATCACTCAGGCTGGGAGAGCTCTCCAGGATCAGAGTCCAACCTGTGACTGATCCCTACCTTGCCAACCAGACCAGAGCACTGAGTACAATGTCCAGTTGTTCCCTGAACACCTCTGAGAATGGGAACTCCACCACCTCCCTGAGCAGTTCCAATGCCTAACCACCTTTTCCCATAAAGAAATCCTCTTGATGTCCAACCCAAACCTCCCCTGGCACAGTCTGAGGCCATTTCCTYGTTTCATTGTTCTGTAGGAGCAGATCCTGACCCCCACCTGGCTGCACCCTCCTATCAGGGAGTTACAGAGAGTGAGATGGTCCCACCTGAGCTCCCTTTCCTCCAGGCTCAGCCCCTCCCCAACTCCCCTCAGTTTTCCTTGTGCTCCAGCCACTTCTCCAGCTCCAAACACGCTCCAGCCCCTCAATCAAACACCTGCTCTGAGTGTGGAACCCTCCCCTCACCCTGCTCTGAAAGACCCAAACCCCACTTTTTAAAACAGATTTCTGTGCACACCCTCAGGCAGGAGGTCTGGGCTCACCGATGGCCTCGTGCTCTGCCTTCCTGCTGTGCAGGAAGCGCCGTTTCTTCTCCTTCAGCAGGTGCTGGAGCCTCTTGAACTGGTCGATGTAGAGGGACTGGAGGCGGATCAGCTTCTCCCGCATGATCAGAGCCACCTCCTCAGCYGTGTACACACCAGCATGCCTGCAACAGCCACAAACAGGGCTGCTTGGGAGGGCCCCTGGTCCCCCAAAAGGTGTGGGGGCCCCTCAGGGTTGATTCTTGAAGGGTTTGGGGATCCCATGGGTTTTTTTCTGCTGAAGAGTCTGGGGGGTTCCTCAAGGATCAACTGCCAACGGGTATGAGGTCACTCAGGGGTGTTCTCCAAAAGGGAGTGCGGGTCTCTCAAGGCTGAATCCACAAAGGTGTGAGGGTCCCTCAAGACTGATCCCCCTCAGGGTGTGAGGTTCCCTTAAGACTGATCCCCCTTAGGGTGTGAGGTTCCCTCAGGACTGATCCCCCTTAGGGTGTGAGGTTCCCTCAGGACTGATCCCCCTTAGGGTGTGAAAGCCCCCTTGGGATTGTTGACACAAAGGGTGTAGAGGTCTTTCAAGGCTAAAACCTAAATAATGTGGAGGGGTCCCACGGGGCTGGTCTCCTGAAGGTGTGGGGGTCTCTAAAGGCTCTCAGGATTGTTCTTCCAAAGGGTTTGGGGATGCCTCAAAGGATTTGTGAGACCCTCAAGGTTTGATTCTTTCAATCTGTGGGGCTCTCTCAAGATTATTGTGTGGGGGTCCCTCTGGGCTGTTTCCCCCCCAAAAAAACACTGATGTTATTGGGAACATGCTGGGTTAAATCATCAACAAGTGATGAGTTGAAATTCTCAAATTTCAGGCTTTTTTTAACAGACAGGATCACCCAGAGAAGCTGCTGAGTGAGCCAAYTGACTCTGGAAGAGGATGAGCAGCAAGTGCTTCCCAGAAAACCCCAGCTCCAGGATGTGAGAGCATCCACAGCCAACAAACCACGTGGGCATAAATCCATGAGAAACCACTGACAGTGTCATGTTTTTAACAAAACCACTGTCCCCTGGAGWCACAGTGAGCCCAGAACATGGAACACGTGTGTAGCAGGCAGCAGCCACCATGGAATTCCAGAGGTTGGAAAAGCTCTCCAGGACTGACTCCAGCCTGTGGCTGACCCCCATCAGAGCCCACATTCCTTAAACATCTTCAGCAATGGGGACTCCACCACCCTCCTGGGCAGTTCCAGTGCCTGACAACTCTTTCCATGAAGAAATTCCTCCTGATGTCCAACCTGAACCTTCCCAGGCACAGGTTGAGGCTTTCCTGTCCCTTGTTTTCTCAGGAGCAGAACCTGACCCCWCTCAGCTGCAGCCTCCTGGCAGGGAATTGTGGAGAGCCAGAAGGTTCCCCCCACTGAGCCTTTCTTCCAGGCTGAGCCCCCTCAGGATGTAACATGGATTTAACTCCCCAACCTACTTGAGGGGATCCTCCTGGTCGCTGTCGATGCTGTCGGCTTCGCTGTCRGGGTCCCCACGCCACGTCTGCTCCACGGTGACAGGGTCCTGCTCACCGTCACTCCAGCTGTCCTCGTCTGCAAGACACAGCACTGGGCTCACAGGACACTGTCCCACATCCCAGGATGGCCAGGGACAACCCTGGAGCTCGGCCCCGTGGAGCTGAGCTGGCTCTGCCTCGTGCCAAAGGGAATTCTCCACCCCAAAACTCTTGAGGGAGGGACACGGTGCAGGAAAGCACAGGAAACCTCTTAGCTTGGAACAGCCAGAACACACTGGGAATGATGCTTCAGCTCTCCCAGGAAGCATGGAACTCCAGTGGCACTATTTAGCAGCCTTGCTAACATTTCCATGCTAAACCTGCAGGATCTGGGTCTGGCAGCACGATTTCTCTGCAGGTGAGACACACCAGGCTTTACAAAAGCCCAGCTTTTACTCCCACACCATGGGATCTTTTTCCCCACTGGACWGAAGAAGGGATATTGCTGGCTTTCCCCTCACAGCAACAAAGCACTGCCTCTGGGTTTCATACCTTGGAGTGGGCTACCTAGAAGAGAGGCTAGGTGGGCATTTATTAAAGGTCTTCAACAGATACATCTTGGGCAGTCAGGGGCTACACCCAAGATGGATGATGCTCACAAGTTTCTCAGACAGAAATGATTTGGTCCATTTACATTACTGGTGGTTAATCCCCCTGGATACAGCTTCAGGTAATGAAGTCATATTCCCCCAGTTTGTTCTCCCCCAATTCACTTCTGTTCATTCTTTGTATGTTCATTCTTTGTATGTTCATACATTCTTTGGGGCCTGAGGCCGTAGGATGTCCTTGGAATTTCAGGCCTAGAGAAATTGTTTTGTCTGACCAAAATGCAGACAGCAGCTAACACTTTCTATGGAGTTTAGAGTTATGCACTAAAGCATAAATTACAGGATTTGGAAAAGATAAAGGCTGAAATCTTAATGCTTAATCAGGTTCAGTCCTTACCCAGGATGCGGCTGGCCTCACTCCTGCTGCTCTCTGTGCTCTGGGAGCCCAGCTCTGCCCGGGCATAGGAGCTCAGCTGGCACAGGAGGGTCTCACCCACGGGCCCGGGGTTGGATTTCTTCACCTGAGCCTGGAGCGCCAGCGCGTTCCGTCGGGCGTGCTCCGCGCAGAACGAGGTGCTGCAGGCAGAGCACAGCACTCAGCCAGGCAGGGATCACAGAGTAATTCCAGCAGGAAAAACCTAAAAGCTGATCTGAGCCCCCTCCCAGCCTGACCACTGGCTCCTGCTGCTGGAATCCCTCCCCCATCACCCAACCCCAAAGTGGATCCAAGCTTTGCCTCCAACAGGGCTCAGCAACCTCAGGAGCATCCAAACACTCAGGGGACACCTCCCTCACATCAGCAGCTCCCATGGATCCTGCTGCTTTGTTTTAGCCTCAATGCATTCCTGAGCCTTTCAAGTGTGTTTTTTCCTGTGTGCAATGCAGGATGATACCACAATAATCTGTGGATTAAAATCTTCCTGTTTCCCTCATGCAAGGGAAAATGGGGCTGTGGGGGGAAAATCCTCTTTTGATGAGGCCCCAAAAGGGATTTCAATCAGCACAGCCATTCCAGAGGAGCAGCCACCAACCCTGCAACAGCTCCCAAACCTTCCTCATTCCTGCATTTTCAAAGACTCCCAGGATGCTTTGGATTGGGAGGGAATGAAAAGGATCATCCAGTTCCACCTGTGCCATGGGCAGGGCCACCTTCCATTGTCCCAGGTTCCTCCAAGCCCTGTCCAACCTGGCTTTGGACACYTCCAGGGATGGGGCAGCCACAGCTTCTCTGGGAAATCCATTTCATGGCCTCCCCAGCCCCACAGGGAGAAATTTGTTCTCAATATCCCACCTAACCCTGCCCTCTGGCATTGGGAAGCCATCCCCCCTTGTCCTGGCACTCCATCCCTTGTAAATCCTCTCTCTCATCTTCCCTGCAGCTCCTTCAGGCACTTTAAGGTCACAATAAAGTCATCCCTGAGCTTTTCTTCTCCAGAACAATCCCAATTCTCTCAGCCTTTCCTTCTAGGAGAATTGCTCCATGTTTTTCCTGTGCTGGGGGCAGCTCTGGAAGCAGGGTTTCACCTGAGCAGGGCAGAAGGGCAGGGAACAACCCCTGGCACCTGGAATCTCTCAGGGAGAGCCTGGGAATGCTGAGAGCTCACCCACCACTGTGGCAACACATCACCCCTGGCACCAGCATCAGGGACTAAAAGAGCTTTCAGTTAAAGCCAGTGAGGTGGGTGAGTTTTTTGAGCTCTTCTGCTTCCAAACRTTCTCACTGGACTCTGCCTTCCCCACATTTTATGGCACAGGGACCAGGGTGGAGACAACCACTGTGCCCATCCCAGTAAATGCTTCCATGAGGGATCTGTGCTCTATTGTCCAGAACTGTTCCATCCCTTCCATCCTCACTACTCGAGCATTTTTAAGGCCTAAGGGAAGCACCAGCACAACCAGGTCAGAGCTGCACAGGGATCTGAGTGGCTGCTCTGGGGATTATCCACTGGCACAGGCAGCAGGATGTGCTGGGCTGAGGGAGGGATGGCACACACGGATCCCAGTGCAGGGCCTGGAGCACTGCAGCCACCTTCTGCTGGGCCAGGGCACAGCCCACGGTCCCAAAATAACGCCATGGAGTCTTTCTCCAGCTTAAAAACACTTTGGAAAAAGGGAGATGCTTCTCAGAGGTAACCCAAATGCAGCAGGTGAAAGAGAAGAATCAGGGAGTGTCCTAAAAGGGACCCAGAAGGATCACCAAGTCCAACTCCTGGCCTTAAACAGGACACCCCAAAACCCCACAAYGTTCCTGGGTGCATTATCCAAACACTCCTTGGGCTCTGGCACGGTTGYAAATGTAGCCACTACCCTGAGGAGCTGTTCCAGTGCTTAACTGGGAGAAGAATCTTTTCCCAAAATCCAGTATAAATCTCCCCTGACACAGCTCCAGCCATTCCTTCAACAGGGAAGACAAAGAGAAAAACCTCCCCTTGGACTGTTTTAATTCCAGTTTGGAAAACGAGGAGGCAAAGCCACTCACCCATCCTTCTTCTCAGGTTTGGGAGCAGCGTTGGGACAACGCTTGCCGTTCTTCGTGGACACATAGCTGCACTGCTTGAAGGGAGCATTCCTGTCCTCGAGGATGTGCTTGATGCAGAATTCCTGCCCTTCCAGGCGGGGCTGCGAGCAGGGCCGGGGGGCAAAGGCACAGGCCAGGGGCTCCTGYGGCCGCGGCACCGGGGTCAGGCGGCCTCGGCTCGTCGGCAACACGTGAATCCGGATCCTGTTCATGCCSACGCTGCAGGAGGGAGGCAGAGCAAGGAGAGGCAATGGAATAAAACGCTGATAAAATGAAAAGTAGCAGCGGGAAAGGATTTGAACAGAAGTCTGACCCCTTCAGCAGAGGATGAGGCTGCTCCTACGGAGGCAGTTCCCAATAATGTTCGAGGGAACTTTTAGCCCTGCAGAAACCTGTGCGGGATCCTCTTCTCCCAGTGCACCCCCAGTTCATCTCCTCGCTGCTCCCCGTGCCCATCGCTGCCTCTATCCCGAGTATCCCGGCGACTCCTCCTGCCCCGCTACCGGTGTCCATCCACGCCTCCGCACCGGTGCATCCCGGCTGCCCATCCAACCACGATCTACCCCGGTCTTTTCTGCCGCTCATCCCAGTCTATTCCCGCCTCTCTCCCGGTGTCCCATGCTGATCTATCCCGGTACATCCCGCTCCATCCCAGCTCCTCTACCGGCTCCCATCCCGCTCCATCCCAGCTCCTCTACCGGCTCCCATCCCGCTCCATCCCAGCTCCTCTCCCGGCTCCCATCCCGCTCCATCCCAGCTCCTCTCCCGGTTCCCATCCCGGTCCATCCCAGCTCCTTCTCCCGGCTCCCATCCCGGTCTATCCCGGGTATATCCCGGTCCGTCCCGGCTCCTCTCCCGGCTCCCATCCCGGTCCGTCCCGGCGCGCCCCCGCCCGCGCACGTGCTCCGCCGCCGCGCTCCCGCGCATGCGCGCTCCCGCCGTCCCGGCGCCGCCATTTTGTCCGCGGGCGGCGGGCGTGAGGGGCAGCCTTGAGGGGCGCCCGGGCAGCGCTGCCGGAGCGGAGAGCGGGAGGAAACCCGCCCCCAGGATGGTGCGGGGCGGAGGAGCCCGGGAGAAGCACTGGAGGGCCGCGCTGAGGGGCAAACCGGGCCCCGCTGCGAGCTGGAGGCGCCGCCGCCATCTTACCTCTCTGCTGCCGCGGCCTCCGCGCTGCCCTCACGGTGCGCCCGCCCCGCCGCCTCACTGGCCCCGCCACCCACCAATCAGCGGCGAGCACGGGGGCGTCCCCGCKCGCGATTGGCTGGACTAGCAATCACTCAGGCGGGGAGGGGCCACGCCCGCCTAGGGTCACGTGGGGGCGGCGCGGCGGGAACGCGACACGTGGGGGCGGCGGGACCGGGCCAGGACCGGGCCAGGACCGGGGAGGGGTCCCGGGCCAGGACCGGGGAGGGGTCCCGGGCCAGGACCGGGCCAGGACCGGGGAGGGGTCCCGGGCCAGGACCTGGGGGGGGCGGGACCGGGCCAGGACCGGGGAGGGGTCCCGGGCCAGGACCTGGGCGGAGGGCGGGGAGCACCGGCCCAGGACACCGAGGTGGGGAAGGGGGGGGCGAGGAGTCCCGGGCCAGAACCGCGCGAAGGGGTCGGGGAGCCCCGGGCCAGGACACCGGAGGAGGGGGGGGAGTCCCGGGCCAAGACCTGGATGGACCGGGGAGCCCYGGGCCAGGACACCGMGWRGGGGKCGGGGAGTYCCCGRCCAGGRCACCMCGGGGGCGTCCCGGGGGTTCGCCGGCCCCAAAACCGGGGAGGGGCGAGCAGGCACAGGGCATGGGCATAGTCCAGCCCGGCTTGGTCCCAGAGCATCACYGTGAGCCCCCCTGGCATCACTCGGTCCCCTCCTGGTTTCCCAAGGCAGCCACGAACCGACTGCTCCCCACCGGGAAGGGCAGAGCCTCGGCATCCCGGGAGGAGCCGCCTCCAAGAGGGGCTCCACAAGAGGGAAGGGAAGCAAGGGATGCTCTAGCCTTGCCTAGTGCCTGAAATTTAAGAATTGGTCCCAAAACTGGACCAAATCGGTCTCCAAATCCTTGGAGGGGGTTTGAGAGCAGCAATTCCTCCTAAAAACAAGCTCAGCGTGGAACAAGAGTCTCCCAAAAGCATCCAGAGACCACCCATTTATTGAAGGTCAGAAAACTCAGGTCTAAAAAGAAAGGAAATAGGGCTTTGCCAAATACTCAACCCAAACCCTGGCAGGTYCCCTGGCCCTGGGCTGAGGTTCCAGAAGCTGCTTCCAGCTCAGCTGGGAACAGCCACGTCCCAGTGTGATTCCCTGGAGTTGCCCTGGGCTTGGTGCCTACAGGACCAGCCTGGCACTTTGCATCCCATATCCCACTGGGAATTTACCCCCCTGAGATTCCCCACGCCCCCAGGGTTTCCAGTGGAAATCCTGGGATCTGCAGGAAGGGAGCAAGGGATGGAGACCAGATCCCAAACCAGAACAGGTGCAGGGGCAAGGRAACAGGATCCATGGGAAGGAGAACAGCTCCCATCAACTGGGATTCCCTCAGCCCCCCACATCCCTCCATCCCCCAAAAACTCCTGAATATCAACACCTCGAGTGGAACCTCCCTGGGATCTGCCACAGCCCCTCAGAATTAAAATGAGCCAAACCACTAAGATATAAGTTAATGCTTAAATTATTTGTAAAACATCTTAAATTTTTCTGTGACATATTTTAAATATCCCCCATATTCCCCGGGGGAGGGTCAAAGCCCAACACTAACTGGGAGCCTATGGGGGGGAAAGGGAGGAATAGAGAAAGGGTTCCTTATCCTTTCACAGCTTTAACAACTAAATATCAATAATAAAAGTTATATTATAATAAAATAAGTTCTTCGTGAGGCAGTGGAGATCAAAAAGCCCTTAGAAAAGCCCCGCAGGTTTGGGCTCGGGCTCTGGAACTCAGTAGTAAAAAGGGGGGGGGGTTATTTGGGGAGGGGAGGCAGCGGAGGGGGCGGTTCCGAGGGCAGGGGGGGTGGTCGGGGCTTGTCCGTGTTGGTGGCAGCTCTGGAGCCGCTGGAAGCCCGGGGGTTCAGGAGCTCGTACGAGTGGAATTCGAAGGCGGGGGGCTGCGTGGGCTGCATGCCCTGCGCGCTCAGCAGCGAGTGCAGCATGTTCACCGTGTCCTGATAGTCACTGGCCTGGCTGACGTTGTGCCCGTTGGCCCCCGAAGGCCCCTTGTCCGATTTGTGGGCGCCCCGGGCTTTGCTGGGCTGCGATAAATCCGAGCTGTGCCCAGGGAGGTGGGCAGCCCCGGGAAGGTGGGCGTACGGGAACGGCACTCCGAGGCCCTTGGAGACCTTGCCCACCTTGGGCGGGTGCTCGTGGGGCACGGCCGGGGCCTCCTCGGGCGGGGGTCTTTTGCGGGTGGGGGCGAGAGGCCCGTAGCCCTTGTGGGGGGTGGTGGTGGCACCAGGTTGGGCGCCGTGTTTGGAGTCCCCCGGGCGCTTGGCCGCGGTGCTGGGGCCGGCGCCGAGCTGGGCGTGCAAGTGTTTGTGCGAGTGGTGGTTGTGGTGGTGGTGGTGGTGGTTGGACGAGTGGCCCTTGTGCTTCTCTTTGTACTCCCGGCYCTTSCCGCCGCTCTCGTCGGCGGAGCCGTGTCTGTCTCCGGGACCCGGCACCTTAATCCGCATCTTGATCTCCTCCTGCTTGGAGGGGATCGGCCTCTCCCCGCCTCCCCCCACCACCGGCATCCTCATCTTGAGAGCTTTGTCGCCCTTGTCGGCGCCGGGCGGGCGCTCGGGGTTCTCCGGCCCCGCRATGGGGATTTTCAGGACGATCGGGGAGGGGTTGCTGTCCTGCTGCCCYTCCCTCTCGCGCTGCTGCTGCACCAGGAGGTTCTGCGCGGCGTAGGCGTACTGCGAGCGCACGTTGGCTTCCATGTTCTCCAGCTGCCGCTTCTGCGCCGCCAGCTCCTCGGCGTGCTTGGCCCGGTACTCCTTGAGGGACACYTTGGCCGAGGGCGCGTTCTTGGTGCTCTGCTTGGGGTAGGCAGCGCCGTCCTGCTGCGGGTGCTCGGCRGCCGACGCGCTCTCGCCAGTCCTGTGGATGTCCAGCTTGGCCGGGGGATGCCAATGATCGGCCTGGGAAGGATCTGCAGCGCTCGGCTCGCCGGGGGAATCGGCCGCGGCCGGGAGCGCCGGCCCCGCTCCGGCGGTGGAGGATGTGGACATGCTCATGAGCCCCGCGATGTTCATGTCCGAGCTGTTGTTCCTGGAGATCATGTTGAGGATTGTCTGCTCCGACAGGCTCTCGTCTTCGCCGTGGTCGTCGGGCTTGGATTTCCTGGCTGCTTGAGAGGCCTGGGATGAAACAAATCAGCGGGGTGGTTACTTGGGGTGTCGCTGGAGCTGGTTGAATCCAAGCAGCTCACCAGAACAGTGCAAGGTCTTCTTTAAAGACAGATCCACTTTGCTCCCATCCCTCCTTGTGGGAAAATTCCCAACCCCTGGAAGCATGGCTGCTAATGCAGCTGGAAAAGCAAAGTTCTGTACAAGTTATTTCACAACATATGAACTCCAGCACCACAAGCACCGCACAGGATCCCAATTCCACACACAACTCCCTTCCTTGCTGTCCTGAATTGTGATTCCCTGAAGAAACCACAGCCCATGTCCAAGGTTCTTACCCGCCAGTTCCGGATCCGTTTCAGTCGGCTGGGAGTTTTCTCAAGGATCTGCAGGAATTCGTGAGTCAGTTCTGCAGAGGAGACACAAACCCAAGCAGGAGAGTCAGAGCAGCCCCAGTCTGTCAGGACAACCCCCTCATTTSACAGATGGAGCTACTGGTGGGATGGAGCTGTGCCAGGAGGGGAATTCTGACRACTGGAATCACTGACCCATTCAAACTCATTTCTCTGCAGTCCTACAGAAGCTGCTGCTGCCCTGGAAAAAACCTCAGCAAGCCCTGAACTCCTGGAGCCCGTGAGGTGGCGTTGGAACATCAGACCCGGGACCAGCGATGCCAAAAGAATTTAAGAGCCTTTTGCAGGGGAAAAAAAAACACCTCGCTCCCAGACTTACCATCTAAGAGCTCCAGAGTTACAGTGCCATCAACGTATTCCCACCAGTGCTTCCCGTCCGTGGAGACTGGGATCTCCCAGTTGGACCACTTACAGGCCAGGTGGATACAGACGCAGGCCACAACGGGCGGGGTGTACTGCAGGCTGAAGGTGGTCAGGTGCAGGCTGACGTCACCGGGAGAGAAAACAAAAAGCCATCAACTCCCACGCCTGAGCTGCAGATCCACGCGGGACATGAGGGGGGATTGTGGCCCTCTGGACCTGCCCAGAAACGCCCCATGGGCAACAGCCAGCTCCATCCTGCTCCAGCACCAGCGSGGCTYCGMGACCRCTTCGCTCGTTCGGGTCTGGTTTGCTACAAGGCAATTTGGGCTCTCTCCTCCACCAGTTTTTGTTCGTGGTTTTTAGAAAAGGTAATTTGGGAGCTTCTCTGAGAGGGAAAGCCACTGGGGGACCTGCCAGCCCCACCTGTGCTCTGAAGAGAAACTCATCCCTGTTTTGCTGCAGGAAATTTGGGATCTCCTCCAAAGGAGGAAAAAAAAAATCAGTGCTGAGGTCACCTGCCAGCCTCTGCTCTGAGGAGAAACTCATGCTTGTTTTACTACAGGAAATTTGGGATCTCCTCCACCAATTCCCCTGTTTATCTCTGCTTTCATGCAGGAAATTTGGAATTCCCCTGCAAAGGGGAAAGTCACTGGGGACCAACCCCACCTCTGCTCTTGAAGAGAAATTTGTCTGGTTTTTTGCTCATCCCTCTTTTGCTACAGGAAAGTTGGGATTTCCTCCATCTCTGTTCATTCTTGCTTTGCTACAGGAGATTTGGGATCTCCTCCACCGGTTTCCTTGTTCATCCCTGTTTTTGCTACAGAAAATGKGTGATCTCCAAGGATGAAAGTCAGTCCTGGGGTCACCTGCCAGCCCCTGGGGAAGAAACCTCCAAGCACAAYTCCCGGATGGCATTCAAGGAGCAAACCTGCCCTTTTCATCTTTAGGAACCTCTCACAAAGGATTTTTTGGAATACACTTTATCAGGAGAAGCTGAGCCATGAGGCTTATCAAATATTGTCATTAATAAATTGATTTTCCACGTGGCCATGCGTGCTGGGAGGTGTGGGCAGCACCAGSACCAGGAGAACTGAGGGACTACGAGGATCCTGCAGGAACACCAGAGCTTAAGGAAACATAGAAGTAAGCCTTGAATGTGGGATTTGCCCACTCCTGAATGGGCCCTTTGGGAATTCTGCCACTGAGCCCYCACATGGCACCATCTCCTCACCACCCTATTCAACATTTTTTTCATCAGTGAAAAGCAGACAGGCTGAAGTTTGGCATCTACAGTCAAAAATCCTCAAGTTTCACAGATACTGGGTTTATCCAGACAAGTCAAACCCAGGAAATTCAGAGCCTTGGAAGAGCAAACTCAAGGATAACAAAGAGCCTCAACTCCACCCCAGAACGATGAAACCAAAGGGAACACAAGGATAAATCCAGTTCATCCCAGAACTGGCTCTCTCAGGCAAAACTGAGGCTCTYCTTCACACTTTCTGCCTGCATTTCCCTCAATTACAGCCTTAACTCCTAATCCCGTGGCTTTGAAATCCTTGCTTGCAGGGATAAAACAGGTTYCAGGGCTGTGTTTACCCAAACATCACCAACACCACGTTCCCGAGGCCGGAAATCCACGGGGCGCCCTTTGGAGCCTGAAACACCTTCAGCAAACAGTGAAGGTGAGCAGGGAACACCTCCCAGGTGGAAAAGGGAAACCACGTGCCCAGGCATTCCCAACCAGAGCTGGGAGGCATCTCTGGCCCTGCAGCTTCACCTGTGTTGCCACCAAAACCACTTTTCCCCCCGTAATTTCCCAAAAACTCAAGTGTTTTCCATGCCCGTGACTTTGTCTGTTCCAAACATCAACTCCATGATCTGTCTGAAGTTGATAATCCAGGAAATTAAACTTAGAAATAATCCTAACAAAAGTGCTGGCATCAGGCTGGCAGCAAAAAATTTCGGGACAAAATAAATCAGAGAAAGAATCCAGGGCTGATTTTCCTTTCCAGGGAAAATTTAGGGTCAAAACAACCCATACAAAAATCTTAGGGTTGACTTTTCTTCATTTATGCCTTTTTTGGGGTACAAACCATATTCATGGACTATTTTCCACAGCACCTTGTTGACTGAAAACTTTCCAACACCAAAGAATAACCAAGGAAAAATGTACATATTCATTTCCCCTCCATCTTTTTGGTTTGTTTGTTTTTTTTTTTAACTTTCCCAACTAAATTCCTATCAAATAAGCAGTGAAGCTCCTGAGTATCCCATCTGCCTCATTTTCCAGCTCATTTTACCCAGCAGCTGGCAGGAAAAATGGCTGGGACCCTTTATTAAGGCTCTTCCTGTGGGATTCTCAGCTGCTCCCAGGCTGAGCAATGCCCCTGGGGCCACAGGCAGCAGATAAATGATCAATTATAAAATTATAAAATAATAAAATAATAACCTGTTYGTAGCCATGAAATAGGAAGTTTGTGCCAAGTCCTTGCTGGCTGCAAGAAAAAAAAAAGAGAAAAATCAGAGTGATATTTGTATATTCTTGTGTTATCATTTTTTAGTGCAAAAACCATGGGCCACCCACAGATTGACCAGCAGGCCACAACCACAAGGATTTTGAGAACTGCTGTTCACTGAGAGCTTGGTGTGGTTCAGAAGAGCCAAAACCACCTAAAAGTGCCTCAATTTTGAGAATCAGAGGGATGGATCAGCTCTCCTGGGAGGAAAAGAGGGAGAATTGGGATTGTTCAGCCTGGAGAAGGCTCTGGGGTGACCCTGTTGTGGCCTTTCAGGTTCCAAGAGAGCTGAACTGGGACTCTGGATGGGACCTGGAGTGGCAGGACAAGCCAAGGAATGGTTTTTCACTTGGAAAAGGTGAGAGTAAGATGGGATATTGTGAAGAAATTCCTCCCTCTGAGGATGGGGAGGCCCAGAAAAGCCGTGGCTGYTCCATCCCTGCAAGTCTCCAAGGCCAAGYTGAACAACCTGGGCAAGTGGAAGTTGTCCTTGCCCACCCAACCCAACCCATTCCAGGATTTTGGGAAGCCCTGGAGCAATCCCAGCTGGACACTCCCCCATGCTTTCCTCCCAGTTCCCTCTCACCTCGGACAAGCTGGGTGCACTTCACCACGTGGGTGTGAGGATGGTCAATAGTGATCTCAAAGCCTGCAAGGACACAGACAAAGGACCATCAGAACCAGCAGCACAGCCTTGGATCCACGTTTTCTGCACCCCTTCCCTCCTACAGCCCTGCAGGAATAGAGGAGCCTGTTTTTCCTGTGTCCAGAAGCCTCAAGTTCTCCAGCTACAAACCCAGAAGGGTCTCTGGTGCTGCCAGACCTCCCAGTTTCTGAAAGGCCTCACTGGAAACAAAAAACAACTATTAAGGRTTTTAAAAATAGCAGGACAAAGCCTCTTGAAGCAGCTGGGAGGAAGGCAAAGACAATGGCATCTGCTCCAAGGAATTTCTCTCACCCAAAAAGCTGAGAGGAAGCAGATTGTTTTCCCTTTGAATGGGCCTGAAGCACTGAGGACAACTGAGTTTAATCCTCGCTCCCGCTTCCTCCTCAGTTTGGGAATTATGTTTGAAAGGGGGRAAAAAAAAAGAATTCCAATTGGTCCATGTGTGCAGCAGATCTGCAGAATGTTCTGGGAGAACTGGCACGTTTAAAAAGRCCTCTGGAGAACTGAGGRGTTGCAGAACTGGGCTTGGTTTAGCCACAGATTTGGTGGCCCATAACACCTCTGCCCCTACTCAAGGAGGGACGTGGGGCATCTGCTCTGAATCCAGTCAGGAATAACAAATCCTGCTCTTTTGGAGGGAAAAAAATCTACCTACAAACTGCCTCTGAAACAGAACATTTGTTAGTGAACACAACTTTGAACAGTACATTTGATAATAAACAGGGCACCAGCTCCACCAGCCACWGCCCTACGTGGAGACTCCTACTYCCAAAAACACCCAGCAACTGCTCCTGGTTTGTTGAGTTCTGGGGATTTCCCCCCCATTTAATTATTTGATCAAAATATTCGCTTTTAACCATTTTTTTAAAGACATCTCTCAGTACAAACTGCTTCCTGCAACAGAACTGGAACATTATGGCCTGGAATTGGATGTTCTTTAAGTCMCTTCAAACCCAAACCATTCCATGATTCTATGACTGAACCAGAAAGCACAACCCAGCACAAGGGTCAGTGTCCAAGCAGCACAAATCCTGGTATTTTTAGGGAAAAAAAAAAAAACCCAAAGAGACAAACCACACTCAGATCTCTCAGCTTTGAGCCTGGCACGTGTTACACCTGAAAAAGTGCTGTTAAAACAGGGCTGAAAAACAGGGTTTGTTGTGTGTGGACTCTGWGGAAGGGGCGAGGCTCTCCAGCCTGTGGAATTCTCCTGGCTCTGGGATTCGTGTGGCGTTCCGGCCGCTCCGAGGAACTTACCCAGGGTCTGGAGGATTATGCTCTCTAGAATGACCAGGTCTTGGGCTTGTTGCAGGTAAGCCTGGGGTTGAGAGGACAGGCAGGTTACTCACGGAGAGGCACTCGGATCAAGCCTGCACATTCCTAACACCCTTTCTCTCTCCGGGGTAAAAACGGGAATCTCCCTGCACGGGGGGACTGGCACAGATTCCCTGGAAGTGTTCAAGGCCAGGCTGGATGGAGCTCAGAGCAAGCTGGGCGAGTAGAAAACGTCCCTGCCCATGGYAGGTGGGTGGAATGGGATGGGATTTAAGGTCCTTCCAACCCAAACCATSTGGAGATTGTAAGAAAGAGGGATCAGAGTGTTTGGGGGGGCTCTGGGTGCTGGTTCCCCACACGAGCAGTGCAGCAAYCACCTGCTTTTCATGCCTTTTTAATTTTCTGTAAGTTCCCCAGGAAAAAGGCACTTGCTGCTCAGCTTGAAGTAAAAGTAAAATCTCTACTGTCTGGAGAGATGAGGGATCAGCAACGTTTTTAACCCACTGAGACAGGTGTTGGGACAMACTGCTCCCACACTGGAGCTCCTCTGATCCACACCCACCTCAGCAACACTCCAGGGACACTGCCACACAGCACACCTGGGTCCAGGTGTGCAGCAGAGGAGAAAAGGCTTTGCACAGAGCAGGGAAGCCCCAAATCTCTCTGTAGCAGGAGAGTTTGGATTGAGAAGCTGCCCCTGAGCACCTCAGGAGGGTCAAGGAGCCACCAGAGCCGCGTGATTCCRGATGCCATTCCCACTCCTCGGGCCTCTGGCGCTCACAGCACATCCCAAGGCTCCATCCCCACACTTACCTCACTCTTGGTGTCCAGCAGAGGCTCCTGGGGGTGCAGACAAGCATGTGCCACCTTGATGACGTGCTCCAGCTTGCGGGGCTGCTCCTCCACCTTGGCTGCCAGGAAAAGCGCTGCTGGCACCACCGACTGTGGAGGGAAATGCTCTGTTTGCTTAAAAAGCCACTGGATTCGAGATTAAAGCAAATGAACCAGGTGGAGTCTCAATATTCCTTCAGGGAATGAAGGCTGGTCAAGTCTGGCCGCCACCAGGAGAGAGAAAAGGGTCCCTCTCCCTTCCCAAAGCTCCTCCCAAGGTGGGTCCCCTGCCCCAGACAGCAGCAGGAGGGGATTTGGGGGGGTTCCCAGCACCCTGCACCCCTCAGATCCCAGCACTTACATTCCTGTGGAACTGGGTGAAGGACTGCACCATGTAGAAGCGATGCATGTACACAATGGCCGTGTTGATGGTGAGCTGGGAGCTGGGAACGGGGTTAAGGAAAAGCACAGAGACCCCCGGGCAGGCCCAGGGGAGCCACTGGAACAGACCCCACACGACAACAGCAGCAGGACAGGACAGGCTCTCCTCATTCCCAGGGCAGGGAATTCCCTGCATCCCCCCACTCCTSAAMCAGGCTCTCCTCGATCCTGAAAAGKGAYTGGCGCTCCCCATTCCCAACACCCCAGGAGAGCACACCCTGCTCCCAAAAYGGGGTCTCCTCGATCCCAAACATGCTCAGCTCTCCCTGCTCCCAAAACCCTTTCCGGGATCTTCCCCAGTCCTAAAACAGGCTCAGCTTTCCCGGGCACTTGTGAGCCAAGCCTTACCGAGCTTTCACAACACCCCAGCACAGCTTTTCCCACCCCTCCAACCGGATTTCCTCAATCCCAAAACGGGCTCGGCTCTTCCCACTCCTAGGCCGGGCCTTCCCGACACACCAGCACGGCTTTCCCTGCTCGTGAAACGCGATCTCGAAATGGGCTCGGGTATCYGGCCATGCCCACCCTTCCCTGCATCCCAGCACGGCCTTCCCCACGCCCGAGATCTCCTCGATCCCACAACGGGCTCGGCGCAGCCGGGACGGGCCTGGCGCTTCYTTCCAAGCACCCCGGCACAACTCTCCCCACTCCCAGACCGGCCAGGCCTTCCCACCACGCTAGCACAGCTTTCCCTGAGCCCGAATCGCGATTTCCCGAAGCAAAAACCGGGCTCGGCTTTCCCCGCTCCGAGAGCCGGGCTGGGCCTTCCCGACTGATCCCCCAGCTCCGGGGCCGGGTCCCCTCGATCCCCAAAGAACTCTGCTCTCCCCACACTCCCTCCCGCCACCCCCAGTAACGGCTCCCGGCTCTCCCCTCAGCCGCTCCCGGCTCTCCCCTCAGCCGCTCCCGGCTCTCCCCGCCCCGCCCCGCTCCCACCCGCGGCCTAGCGCGGCCTAGCGCGGCCGGATACACGTTGAGGCGCTGCCCCATGTCCTGCAGCAAGTTGGCCGCCTGCTGCCGGTACGAGAGCTCCTTGTCGGGGTCCAGACCGGCTCGGCGGGACGGGCTCCTCTCCAGCTGCTCGCGACTGAAGTACCACCGGCGGCCGGGCCCGGCGCCGCCGCCGCCGCCTGCCGAGGCCTCCATGGCGGCTCTGCGCCCGCGCGGGGGACGCGGCGTGCGCACGCAGCGCGGCGACGCGCTGACGTCAAGCGTCGGGTGGGCGGGCGCGCTGGGAGCCGTTGGAGGCGCGAACGTTCCAAAGTGGGGAGGGGCCCGTTGGGGTGGGCGGGGTCTGAGGGAGGCCACGCCCCGCTCAGGGACAGGCCCCGCCCCTCCCGGTGCCGCCCCTCAGGCCGTGAGGGGCTCGGATTCCGGCGGGTCCCGCTGCTCCCCCGCACCTCGGGGCGCTCCCTGTGGCCTCACCACCGGCTTCTCAGCTCCCCCCTTACCGGCAATTCCACGCACTGACACCCGGGGACCCCCAGGATAGCGGTGTGTCCCTCCACTGCGAGCCCCCCTCCTCGCTGGGACCTCAGTGTGTCTCTGCCCCCGGGATTCCGGTATGTTTCCCCTCACCGGGGCAGCAAGATCCCCCTCACACCTCCAAGATCCGCACTGTCCCGCACCTCAAGACGTTGTGTGTACCCCCCAACCGACTTCTCAACCCCGTTCTTTTACCGGAACCCCTCCTCACCGGGCGCCCCTCGCACCGCTGTGCCCTCGCCGGGACCCCTCCTCACCGGGATCCCGGTGTTTTCCCCCCCCTGAAATCCCGTGATTCCCGTGTGCCCGCCCTCGGTCCCACAGGCCACACCACAGCTCGTATCCAAAGTGTTTTATATATAATTTATCTGTACACACAAGGACAAAGTACCTCAGGTCTGCGCTGGGGGTGAGGGGGTC